>PDHQ01000062.1:55034-85962 GCA_003339415.1 Ophiocordyceps camponoti-saundersi (nom. inval.)
GTGGGGGCCGGGGGGGGGGGGGGCGGGGGGGGGGTGGGGGGGGGGGGGGGGGGGGGGGGGGGGGGGGGGGGGGGGGGGGGGGGGGGGGGGGAGGTAAAAGGGGGAGTTTAGTGAAGATTTCCAAGGGAGGCCAACGAGACCGACGAAGACGCGGGTATAACGGGGGGGAAGAGAAGGAGAGAAGAAGAAGAAGAAGAAGAGGGAGACAGAAGAAAAGACGACTTGAGCTGAAGATGCTATGTATCAAAACGCTGCGATCCCCTTGGAGCGAGGACTGTGAACACGGTAGAAGTGAGGCTAAGGCAAAGAGGGTGAAGAGTGGTAATTATCAAGGGCCGTCATCTCTCTCGACCGCCCAAGCTTTTTTAGGTGCCTCCCTAGAGGTGTGTATGTACATATGTAATCCGTACACCCTTGCTGTGAGCTGGCTGATTACTAAGCATGCTTACTCCTGAGAGCGGGAATTAGAGCAGGTGGTCAGCTCTCACTCTCACTCTCACTCTCAGTACACTGAGTACAGTACTTCGTAGAGAGGTACGAGGAGAAGACGTGCGAGAGCCCGCTGATATCTGGTATCCTCTACGGAGTTTATATTGAGGCACGCACGCTGTCACGGATCGGGCAGTGATATTGCTAATGCTAAGTCTAACTCTAGTAGCCCCTCTATACTAATTTAGTATATCTAATATACTAACCTAACCGGGCTTAAGCCCTAAGTAAGGTATAGCTTAGACTATAAAGTATATTATATAATACCGCCCCTAAAGCTAAGTAAGCTAAAGAATAACTATCGTAATATTATTTCTTAATATTTAGATTACTAAAGCTACCCCTATTTTTTAATATAGCTAAATTTAGCTAGCGTATAAATTACTAATACTTATTCGCTTATAGACTTTTCGTAAAGCTATTTATAATTATATTTTTTATACTAATTTATTATAAATTAAAAAAGCTTATTTAATATTTTTAAATAATCTATTTATATCGTAAATTAATATACTTAATATATACTTTATTAAATAGGTTAATTATAGCTAATTTTATATTTTAGCTATTAGTAAATATTATAAAAGGCCTCTTTTATTCGTAGCTAATATCTTAAATAATATTAGAAAGCTAAATTATTATAAGCTTAGCGGGCGTAAAAGCTATAAATTTAGCCTCTATATTACTTATAGTAATAAAGGTCTAATATTTTAAGCGCTACGCGATAAAGCTATTAGTAAGGAAAATAATAAATTTAGCTATTAAGGCGCGGGTTACCTAATCGTCCGCGAATAATATATCGGAATATATATAAAGTTAAAAGTCTTTACTATATATTACTTTCCTAAGTATAATATTAAGAGACGGTATATTACGTAAATAGTAGAAAAGGTACTTTATCGTAATTAGATAAGCGTAAGTTAAATAGGAATTTATTTCTAATAGCTTCTTAACGCTATATATAATATTAGGCCTTATATTTAAGGCTAGCTAATTTAAGCTACTTATTTATTTTTATTATATTATAGCCTTTATCTTAATCTTAGCCTTTTTCTAATTATAAGGAATTATATACTTTATCGGCTATAATATCTTCGTAAGCTTTAAATTATTAATATTAAATAGCTTAAGAATCTTATAGGCGAAGAAAGTTTAATATATTTAAATAGTTTAAGCTTAATAGTTATAATTAAACTCTAAGCTAAGGAATTCTTAAAATTTACTAAGGTATTTAACCTTATATAATTTATCGAGAATTATAGCCTTATTATTAATTTATATTTATATTAGTATAATAAGGAGGATATTATTTATATAAAGAATAAAGAGGCTACTATTAGCGTAGCGATAAAAGTATAACTTAAAGTTAAGTTATTTAAATCCGCGATTAGTTAGATTTTTAGCTATATACTTAAACTACTAGCGTAGCGAGGCTTAATAGCTATAAAAGGCCCTTTTTAGTTAGTAAACGCGGCCTAACTTATCTTTAAAGCTATAAGGTTATTCGATAAAGATATCTTTATCTAATTTAGCGTTAATAAAGGTATTTACGATATTAAACTTTACTTATTTAAGGTTTTATATTATAATAAAAGTAAAGAAAATCCGTATAGATAATTAATACGCTATAGTAATATATAAGTCCTTAATAAGTTAATTTATAAGATTACGATCTTTATAAATAACTTAGTAAGCTTTTATTATTAGATCTATACTTTTAATTAGCTTCTTTATAAATACCTAACGCCTTAAAAAGGTTTTAATATTATAAAGCTTAGGAATAAGCTCCTAAGCGCCTTTTTAATATAGCTTATTAAGTTTTTTCTTTATTATAAGTACTTAATATTTATTAAATTTAGGTAGCTTTTTCGTAATACGATAATTACTTAAAATATAACTTATAAAAGTTTTTATAGCTAAAGCTAAGAGAATTATTATAAATACCTAATTAATATATTTATCCTTATTAGTAAAGGAAATATATAGTAAAAAGGGTTTAAGAACGCTAGCTAAATTAGCTTATATAAGCCTTTTCGAATATTTTATTAGCTCGGTACTATAAATCTCCTCCGTTAAATAACGCTTATAGCGTTATTATATTAATTTTATTAAGGTAAAAGATAAGGTTAACGCCTTACGCTCGCGTAAATATTAAAAAGGTTATTTTTTAAATATTAAGTTAATTAGCTAAAAATTCTATAAGTTATTAGCTAATTTATTAGGATTATTATAATTATTAGTATCGTAAACTTAGCTATTAGGAAAATTTAAGGTTATAGGCGCTATTAGTAATAATTATACCTTTTTATTAATTTCCTTAATTAATCGAAGAAGCGTATTCTTTTCGAAAAACGGGCGCGGTGCCTCTTTACCTCGATAAAGCGTAGGATTCGGTAAGAGAAAGTACGAAAAGTTTCCTTCGGGTATTTTAAAACGCTTTTTTAATAACCTTATAAATTCCTTTTAAATATTCGAATTTAATATATCTAATAATCTAGCTATAATAGTTAGATATTTCCTTAATTATTTTTTAATATTTAATATATTAAAAGATTATAAAATATTAATATTACTAATTTAGCTATAGGAAATTTTCTCTTTCTCCTTATAAGGAAGAATAATAAGTTTAAATTTAATAATTTTACCTTTTTTTTCTAAATAAGCCTTAAATTCGATTAATAAGTCCTTTTTAATAGTAAAAGCTTTAGTATAATTAATAAAATATATATCTTATACTTAAATAACGATTTTTTAATTAGGAAGCTATATTTTAAAAATATAGCTATATAAGCCCTTAATATTAACGAGATTACCCTTCTAAGCTTAAGGAGCTATTTTCTCTAACCTTATAATTTTCTCTTTTAGCTTTATTACGTATACCGTATAGCCCTAAGCGTATAGGTAGCTAATATTATATTTATAAGGTAAATTAAGCGTTTTTATAACTTTCTTAAGAGGGCTCTTTTTACCTTTTATAAGTAGTAAATTCGTAACGTACGCTACTATTAATATATAATATAGCTAAAGGGTTATAAGAAGCTATATATATAGATAAATAGCTCTTACTATTATTAAAAGTATTCTACTAGCTCTTTTTATAAAACTATTTTATTAAAAGTTATATAAGGTTAAATAATATAAAATAAATTTATTTTAAAAAGCCTAAGCTTTAATTACCTCGCTCTTAAACTCTTATATATTATCGAAAGCTATTATAGTTATAAGAATTCCTCTAAAAAAGGTATTAACTTATTTTTTCTATTTACGAAGAAGCTTAAAAGCTTAACCTTTTAAATTAGTAGCTATTATTTAGTAGAATCTTATAAAGGCGTTAATTTTATATAAAGAATAGCGGGCGCTACCTATTCTTAATAAGTTATATTTAATAATATCCTAAAAAATAATATTAAGGAACTTTATAAGCTTTACTAGTAAATCCTTACTAATTATAATATTAGCTTTAGTAAATTAATAAGCCTCGCACGAGAAGCCTTTAATAGTATTTTTATTAATTAGAATTCTTACTTTCTAATAAGCTAAGGTTACCTTTTTTTTACTAGTATATATAAGGCGCTTATATATAATAGTAAAATTAGCTTTTAAGCCCTTTCTTAGTAATTTATATAGTAAAATAGTAAATATTTTAATTACGGTTTAATTACTATTTATAGCAGTAATATAAATAACTTAAAGTTAATTATTAAGATAGTAAATACGCTTTTTAGTGCTTTTTTTAATAAGGAAATTTATTTTAAAGTTAGTAATAACGCTTTTTTCTTTTAGAACGCTTATACTTATTAAATTCGCTTAAATATTAAAATAATAAAAAGCTTATAATAAAATTATCGAATTACTATTAAGTAAATTTATCTTAACTTTACCTTTTCCTTAAAGCTATAAATCTCCGCTATTAATAGCGCGGAAAAAGTTAATTATAATATTCTTATAAATCTTAATAAATTATTTTAAATTATTAAATATATAGCCTTTAGCTTTAAAATTATATATAATATTATCTTAAATAATATTAAAGTTAATAGCTATAAGTTTATATATTTATCTAGCTTTTATAATAGCTTCTAATATTATAATTTATTTCTATTAATATTAATTTTTTAGGGGTAAGCGTAGCTTTAGATATAATTTTTAATAATTTTCTTTTTTATAAAGCTTATTATTTTTAGGAATAAAGTATCTATAATTAAGATATTATCTTTTCTAGCTTTTTTAAGTAGGAGAAGAGGCTTTACTATTATAATTTCCGCGGCTATAGCTTTTATTATAGCTTTAACCTTTTCTTTAGCTATTATCTCGCTTTTTTTCCTATTTTTTCGTATTCTAATTCGCGGAAAAAATATCTTTTTTCTTATTATTAATAAGCTTAGTATAATTTTAGAAAAAATTTAAGATTTTATCTTTTATTAGGGGCTTTTATTTAACTAGCTTATATATTTAATTTTTATATTAGGAAAATATAACGGTTTTAATAGCGTTAATTATAGCTTTAATAAACTATTCTTTATAGGGTTTTTTTATTATAATATAAAATTAACTTTATAGGAGATTAAGATATTTTACGAAAATACTAAATATTATAAAATTCTCCGCCTTTATAATATATATTTCTTTTATAATTAATAAGAAAATAACTCTTAGAGCTATATTATATTTTTTCTTAATAGTTATAAAAGTTTAATATATTATTTAATTCGAATTCTAGCTATTATTATAAATTCCGAAAATTATTATAAGCTTATAATAATATATAATAAAATAATAATAATAAATTTCCTTATCTTATTATTTCTTTATAGCTTTAATATTTATATTTATAAGTTTACTATTATTAAGCTTATTAATATATTAAAATAATTAAAATTACTTAATTATTATTTTAATTAATATTTTCTAATATTACTAATTCTCTTAGCTTTTTAGCTTTTTTATATTTATTAAGATTATTTTTATTTTTATATTTTTTAATAAAATTATCGTAATTTTCTTTTATAGCTTAAATAAGCTCCTTATTACCTAAATAAATAGTATTTTTCTTAGTAAAGCTTATCTTAGCTTTTCTTAACTAAAATAATTTTTTATAAACTAAGTTAGGTATATTATTTATTTAAAATAATAGTATTAGTAATATAATAGCGTTTATTATAGCTAAGCGGATCCTAAATAGGATCTCTTATAAGGAATATTAATTATTATTATAAAAAACGCGTAATTTAGCGTAACGAGCGTATAACTTATTAAGGCACGTATATTATTATAGATTAGGTAGTAATATTACTAATACTAAGTCTAACTTTAGTAGCCCCTCTATATTAATTTAGTATATCTAATATACTAACCTAACCGGGCTTAAGCCCTAAGTGGGGCATAGCCTAGACTATAAGGTGTGTCACATAATAGTTTGTATATATATATGTACCGTATATACTCCTTTCTTGAAGATGCCCCCAAAGGCTTGAACAGAAGGACATTTTTAAACCCGCGGGCTCCACTCCGCCGCAGCCGTTGCAAAGGGAAGACTCGGGAAGAGGTCCAGAGGGCAAGGGTGGCGAGCGCAGTTCACGTGTAGAGTCACATGGCGATTAGATCTACTACATACTCTACCTAGGTATGTACATGAGAAAATTTCACACACACCGATCACGCTACCATGATGAACGAGCATCACCCTCTTCTCGTCTCTCACACTTACACACTCACTCACACACCTCAAGGGAACAGTCGCATGGTGCGCAAGTCCAACGGCTCGCCATGAGCTTTGCTCTACAGAGAAATGTGCCTGTCAATTCCTTCCTCCGCACCGTCAACGCCTCCGTGGCATGCTGCTCTCGACGCCTCTCCTCCTCACCACCACCCACAACATCATCAATAACAACGAGCCGATGGCTGCAGCGACGACAGCTGGCTACGTCGCGTCGTCTAAGCGGTCGCGGTAATTCTTCTCCCTCGTCTTCTTCCTCCTCACCCGCAGGAGATAGTCGTCATCAACACCATCATCAACATCATCAGTCTTCTTCTTCTCCTTCTCCGCCGACAAAAACCACTGAGGCGGGTGGGGGGGATTCTGCGCAGCGGAAAAAGCCTCGAGCAAAACCGGCCAAGGACTCGTTGCTACGACTCGCCATCGTCGCTCAGCTTCCAAAAGATGGAGATGAGAAGGCGGGCGGGCGAGCGGATCCCTCAACCACGGTCAGCGCCGCTTGCGTGGCGGAATCGTTCAAGATGCCGGTCGTCATTGAGATCCTGACGTCGCACGGCTTCGCCGTCGACCCGCACGGCATCGGCTTCGATTCGAGCGAGGTGGTCCACGCCCGTTCCGCCAACGGGGGAGACATCTTCGTCTTCCCCTCCGGCACCGTCGTCACCTGGTCGTTGCCCATCGACGACGTCTTTGGCTATCTGATGCGCGCCGCCGACGCGCCCCACGAGCCCGAGCTTCGCGAGTTCGAAGACTTGGATTTCGTCGTCGACGAAAACAGACCCGTGTGCACCATGAGCGGCGACCTCATCATCCTCGGCACCAAACGCGATCAAACGGGCGGGATCCACGGCACCAGACGAGATCAAACGGACGGGAAACCGCTGAGCACGACCCTCGCAAAGGTCGCCTTCTCCTCCGGCCTCGCCCGCAGCACGAAGCTGGCCGTGATCGAGAACACGCTCACCATGTACATTGACAGCATGAGGAACATCCCCTCCCTCCTCTCGAGCGGCTCCGGCGTACCGCTCGGCCGCAGCTTCATCCTCAAGAAGACGGGCGAGCTGCTCAGCCTCCGGGCCCGTCTGAACCACTACTGGGAACTGACGGACGCCGTGCCGGACATCTTCTGGGACATCAAGGGCCTGGAGAACTACTACGAACTCGTCGGCCGGGCCCTCGACGTCAAGGTTCGCATCCAGATCCTCAACCAGAAGATGGACTACGCGCAGGAGATTGCCACCGTCCTGCGGGAAATGGCCAGCGAGCGTCACGGAACGCGCCTCGAGCTCATCATCATCCTCCTCATCGCCGTCGAGGTCATCTTTGAGCTGCGCCGTATTGTTCTCGAATACACGGCGACTACTAATGAGGAAGAGCCTCTCCCCGCCGCGTCTTGAAGAGCCTTTTTTTTTGTGTCCTTTTCCCTTTCCTTTCGTCCTCTTATCAACAAAAAGCAAGGTCCAATTCTACTGCCTCTTTTTTCTCCCCTCTTGTTCCCGTTGCTGTTTACTCTAGAACGCAGTGCCTCGATTCTATTCATCCATCCATCCATCTCTCCATCCCTCCACATCGACGTTTCCCTTCCCTCCCTCTGTTCTTCTATATATAAACATCCTCTCCCCTCCTCCATTCTCAACCCCAGTTAATGATACGACTAACCATCTCCCCTCTCTTCCCTCCCATCCTCCATCATCCACGTCTCCAACCCACCCGTCTCCCAACGACGACAGATATTTTTTTCCACCATTCGCATCGTAACATGCCCTCTGAACAAAAAGAAACAAACGGATTCGTTTGGACCGTCAGACCTCCAATGTCATTCGGTTCTCATTCCATCCGAAGATCATGATCTTAGCTACCCTTTAGATCCTCGTCTTCACCGGTCAGGTTGATGACCTTGGGAGTCGAGTCTGAATGAAGCGTACATTTCTCTTGTCTTGACTTGTCTTGACTCGTTCTTTGTTCTCGCTTAAAGGTTGTCATCAAATATGCCTTCCCCCTTTTACCCTCTGAAAGTCATGTTCGTATGTACCTACGTTGAGGCCCCGACCCCATCGTGAGATGATGACGCCTCTCTTGAATTCACATCTTCTACTTCCTCCACTTTACCGTGCAACAACCACTTCAACGACTCGAGTATTTCTACTCCCAGCTACAACAGGCGACATACCATGTCACCTCGTGAGTCGTAGCACCTCGTCAATGCCCCCCCACAAGTCCACCAAGACGACCATCGTCACTACAACCTCACCTACTAACCCTTCTATTCACCCATCTTACTCTACGCCTCAACCCAAAAAAAAGACCTACAAAACACCATCACCAGATCAAAAAGTCAATCCAGGCTGAGACAGAAAGTCATGGTTCTCCATTACTTACTTGCTCAGGCGAGCCAGTCTCTACCCTACCAACTCCAAAAGCTAGCTAGATATCAAGACGGAGACGAACAATGATCAGTCCCTCTCCTCTTCCCAACACCCAGTCGAGCTCCCAGTCAGTGCAAAGGGTATATAATTGACCGTCCCATCCAGAGTTTCCGTCTCAAAAAAAAGTTTTTTTTTCGTTATTTTTCGTGTTTTTTTTCATGGTGTTTTGATTCTTTATTTTCCTCTCCTCTCCTCTCCTCTCCTCTCCTCTCCTTTCTTCACCTCCCCTCTCCTCCCCTCTCTCGGTGGCACAATCTTCATCCTCAACTGCAGAATCCGTCGGCCATGTCAAAAGATGTCTGAAACCGCAAGTCCCCCCATCATCACCCGTACAAAGACGGGTTGAAGATGTCCGGAATCGACGTTTAAAACGATGATCTGGCTTCCCTAGTCGTCACCGCAGGCAATGACGAGGCCAACGACTTCCCGTAGAATCAGAGTCCCGCCCACCGAGGTCGGCCCAACTGGCCTCTGGGCCGCAAAACCTGCGTAGTCATATCGTAATTGGTATCGTCGTCGCTGCCGTTGACCTGAGAGGCTTTCCGGTCCGTTGCCCATCAACAAAGCCCACAGCATCTTTCCCCCCTCCGAGTAAACGAGAAATGAGCCGAGTGCGCCATGCCTCGTCTCATGTCTCGTTCAAAGTCATCCGTCTTAAACGCCATCTCGCTCCCCGTTTCCCGCTTCCTCCTCCCGCTTCCCCTCTCGCAATTTGGTGGTCGTAACGCGTGACTGTGTCTCTTTGTTTTCGCGTCTTGTGAGTTTTCGCCGCCTTCTCCTATGCCGTCCGCCCTCCTTCTGTCCCGCCATCGTCCTGGGAGTCTGCAGAAGCACGAAGCCTGCCGACCACAAGCTGACGTGATCTGGAATGGCGCGATTGAAAAAGAGAAAAGAAGAGTAGTAAAAAGAAAAAAAAGAGAGAGAGAGAAGAGATGGAGCGAGGCCGCCTGCCAGCGCCAGAATCCGTCCTGTGAGTCCGCTCACCCTTGGGTAGAGAGTGAAATCTCCAGCACGAGGAAGAAGAGGCAGGATGTTCATCATCATCCGCCGGCGCGCTGGATCGCCGACGGAGGGGAGTAGTGTACAATCCAACATTAAATCAACACGAGTCGGGTGTAAGGAAAATAAAGGGGTTGGATGGGGGAAGAAAGAAGGAGAATAAAAGAGAAAAATCAGCATCACCTTGTCGTGCTCCGAAACGCCGATCCATAACCGCTCCCTCCACCTACCTCCCGGATGGAATAGGAGAGTTAGGATGGTGGATCACGGGGCAGGCCGCGACCGCGACCGCGATCACCGCGACCGCGATAGGTACCTCGGCCGCGACCCCTCCCGCGGAAGCCGTTGTGCTGGCCGTTCTGGACCTGCCAATTGCTCTGCATCGGGGCTTGGGGGAGGCCATGCTGGTGCTGATGCTGGTGCTGATGCTGGTGCTGGTGCTGCTGATGCGGCGCCTGGCCGGGCTGCTGCGCGTTCTTTGGAAGGCTGGAGATGGGGCGGGGGATGGATTCGGGGTTTTCGTAGACGTAGAGGCTCTTGTCGATGCTGGACGGGATGGGTTGAATCTCGGTGCCGAGATCGCGCTCGATGTTGTAGAGGTTGAAACGGTCATCCCAGTTGATGAGATTGATGGCCAGGCCCAGATGGCCATAGCGACCGGATCGGCCGATGCGGTGAAGGTAGGTCTCGGCGTTCTTGGGAAAGTCAAAGTTGATGACGACATTGACGGCCTGAATGTCGATGCCGCGGGTGAGGAGGTCGGAGCAGACGAGATTCCGGCAGACGCCGTTGCGGAAGTCGTGGAAGACGCGGTTGCGAGCTTGCTGGGCCATCCTGGCGTGGCTGTAAAAGCATGAGTAACCCAGCTCGGTAATCTTCTTGGCGAGCAGCTCGACGCGGTTGGTCGAATTGCAAAAGATGATGGATTGGTTGATCTGCAGCTTGGAGAAGAGTGTGTTGAGGCAATGGACTTTTTGCTTTTCCTCGACGAAGGCGTAGTATTGGGTGATGCCGCGGAGGGTGAGTTCATCCATGAGGTTGATCTCGTAGGGACTGACCATGTTGCGGTCGGAAAAGTCTTTGACGGAGATGGGGAAGGTGGCGGAGAAGAGCATGACCTGACGATCTTTGGGGTGGAACTGCAGCAGCTGTTCGATGACGGGGGTGAATTCGATGGACAGCAGCTTGTCGGCCTCGTCCATGATGAACATGGGACACTCGCTCAGGTCGGCGACGTTCTTGCCGGCCAAGTCGAGGATGCGGCCCGGGGTTCCGACGACGACGTGGACCGGGTCCGCGAGCCGCAGGATATCGTCTCGCAGGCCGGTACCGCCGGTGGTGACCATGACGTTGACGCCCAGGTGCTTGCCGAGCGTCTTGCAGACCTGCGACGTCTGCATGGCAAGCTCGCGAGTGGGGACGAGGATGAGGCATTGGATCTTGGACACCTTGGGGTTGATGCGCTCGAGGGCGGGGATGACGAAGGCGGCCGTCTTGCCGGTGCCGTTCTTTGCCCTCGCCAGGATGTCACGGCCTGTCAGGGCCACGGGGATGGCCTCCTCTTGGATCGGCGACGGCTTCTCGAAACCGGTCTCGAAGATGCCCATGAGCAAGTCTCGCTTCAGCGCAAAGTTTTCGAATTCGAGGCCTTTTGTTTTCGTCACATCCTGACCAAGGCAAAAGGTTCAGTCAGCGACGCGTAAAAAGAGTGCACCGACTGCAGACATACTTCTGTTTGTTGTCGGTTATCCTTTGCCGGGATTTTCAGCGACCTCTTCCAATCGGCACCTTCGCTAAAACACCGACAATCATCAGAACGAGACGGAGACTCCTTTCATCAGCTGACCGAGAATGCGACACGAACCTGATTTGGGTGCTTCGCAGCTGATCTGCCAGCTGGTCCGTCATGTTGTGTCGCCTATGGCCTTCGTTTTTCGTTGGTTTTTCCTTGGGTTGCGGAGACCTCCAGTCGAGGGAGGGGGGGGAGCTGAATTGTGTGTGTTTTTTTTTCTCTCTCCTTCGATCAAAAGCGGGGAGAGAGGGGAGAGAGAGGGGAGGAGGATGATGATGAGGGGAATCGAGAGGCGTCGACGGAAGACACTTTTGTATTTGTAGGAATCCTTTATTACTCTTCTTCCCCGTGGTTGGTTGTTGATTGCCTTCAGCCCCGTAAGGCCACGGTCCGCGGAGGGAGGAAAGGGAGAGAGGGGTGAAGTGGGAGGGAGCGTTGCTGAAATTCAACGGCGGCGGAAGCTTAGGCTCGCGCCGTTTTTCGTCGAGGCAATGCTCGTTTTGGGCAGCTGGCAAAAGGGGAGGGGAGGGGAGGGGAGGAGAAGGAGCAGGATGTGCCTGGTTCTCTGCAAATGCCCGTGTGCTCGGAGAAGAAGCAAGGCGATTGATGATGATAATGATGGGACGTGTTGGCTCTCTTGATGAAGGGTGAGGGAGTTGGTGATGGATACTCTGGGGAAGAATCTGGTCGAGGTGGATGTGCGTGTGCTCCCTCTCTCGCCTGCCCCGGGCTTTGGGAGGAGGGGCTCACGTGATACGAAGGGGAAGGGGGGAACGCTGCCCTGTTACTGACTGACACTGAGTCTGTGAGGCAGCTGTATCCGTGCCTGCGGAGAGTTGGGAGGTGAATCTCTGCCTCGACCATCCAACACCTACATACATGTCCAAAGACGCCCCTGATTCTGACTGAGCATAGAGGAACATACATACATACATGCATATCTAACAGACGTATATAGCATGTATCCTATTTCCTTGGCCTCCTACAGCTTCATCCCCATGGCCTTGGCCACCCGCAAGCTCTGCCGCATGCTCAGATCCAGCATAATCTCCTCGCTACCACCGGGGATGGCGTAGGCCCTGACGTCGCGGTACAGCCTCTCGACCATGCCACCCTGCCCGCCGCGCGAGTAGCTGAGGCCTCCGAAGATCTGGCTGGCCTCGCGGGCGCAAAACTCAAACGTCACCGTCGACTGCGCCTTGAGACCGGCGATGGGTCCGCCCAGCCGGAGCATGGCCTCGGTCTCGTTCATCTTATCGCCCTGGTATACTAGGTTCTCCAGCCAGTTGTAGGACGCCTCGATCTGGCGCGCCATGTGAGCCAGCTTCAGCCGGATGACCGGATGGTCGATGAGCTTCTTGCCAAACGTCCGACGCTTGTTGGCGTACTTGACCGACTCCTCGAAGCAGCAGCGTGAGAAGCGGAGGCACTGGATGATGATGCCCATGCGCTCGTGGTTGAAGTTTGTCATGATGACTGCGCCGATGAAGAAAACGTGTGTCAGCCCGTCTCTATAAGCCTCAAATATCATGTCCTCCTCCTTCTCCTCCTCTTCCTCGTCAACGTACCTCGGAAGCCCTGGTTCTTCTTGCCCAGCAGGTTCTCGACAGGAACCTTGACGTCCTCAAAGGTGATGTACGTCGTGCCAGACGACCAGACGCCCTGACAGTCCATGCGGCGGGTGGTGACGCCCTCGCCCCGCTCAATGAGCAGCAAGCTGACGCCGTTCATACCCGGTCCCCCAGTACGGACGGCGGTAGTAAAGTAGTCGCACCAGATTCCGTTGGTGATCCACTTCTTCTCGCCGTTGACGATGAAGTGCTTGCCGTCGTCGCTGAGGCGGGCCTCACACGTCAAGTTAGCCACGTCGCTACCGGCGTCAGGCTCGGTGATGGCCAAGCAGATGCGCTTGTCGCCCGCGAGGATCCCCGGCATGATGCGGTCCTTGAGCTCCTCTGTGCCGAACTTGATGACGGGCGGGCAGCCGATGCCGAAGCCGCCGATGATGTTCCAGACGAAGCCACCGGAGCCGGTACGCGACAGCTCGTCCGTCACCAGCATCTCGTGGAACAGATCCCATTGCTCGGGCGGCACCGACTGTACTCCCGAGGCGTACTTGGTCGGATACTTAACCCCCAGGAGGCCGGCCAGGTATCCGCGACGGCCCATCTCCTTGTAGACTTCGTCCGGCACCTTTTTCGCCTCGTCCCACTCCGTCACGTTGGGCATGATGTCCGTGTCGATCCATTCGCGCACCTCGGCCCTCAGAGCAGCATGCGACTCGTTAAAGTATGGCGAGTGGTACTTTCAAAGGTCAACCCAACAGGGTTCCACGAGAACCCAAGGAAAAGAGGAGAGAGAGAGTTTTTCAACTCACGTTCTGGTACCACGCCGGATCGGCAAAGGGGATCTGGTGGCCAAACGGCTCCAAAGCCTCGGAAACGGCCTCGTGGCCCGTCGTCTTGGGCGGAGCGGCGGCCTTGGGCGGAGGAGCGGGTTTTGCCTTTGGCTTCGGCTTGGGCTTGGTATCGAGCGAGCCGACCTGTAAACCAGCCTGATACTTTTTAAGGATGCCCTCGTTATGGTACTTCCAGAACTGCTTCGAAGCGTCCTTGCCAGCTACACGCTGGAGAATCTTCTTTCCGCCTACAAGCGGTGAGAGGGTACATAAGTGTCAGCAACAAACAAGGCAAGAAGAAAAGGGGAGTCCCTCATTCTCTTCAGCTTACCCGGATGATCATCCTGGAACTTGGTGAGGTCATAAACGTCACCGTCGACGATAATGTACAGGTTATCCGGCGTGTTGTGCGACGCCACGTCGGTAGAGGTGAAGACCTTGGACATGGTTGACGTATCAGCGGAACAAGAAGAAGAGGTAAGAAAAGCAGAAGACGACGAAGAAGAAGAAGTTGACGGCGAAATCTATACAGGTGTAGTCTAAAAGACAGATGCCCGGACACGCAGACGAGAGAGTTATGCGTGCGTCTTGTGTCAGATCCCCAAGGTGCGAGTAAGCAAAGGAAGAAAAGGGAGGGGAGGGAGAGAGAGAAAGACTAATAGAGAGAGAATACTAATGTCTCAAGGCCCGGAGAAGCTCTCCCAAGTCCCCCATCTTCACATGTTATCCGTACATGGGCTCATTACGAGGAATGCAGCTAGTTTCGCTACGAGCATGCGGTTAGAGGCGAACAGGGAAGTTACCTCTTTGGCTCGGTGGCTAACACCGGCGATTCGCGCAGGAATCACATGTACTGCTCGGACAGGAAGCTAACTGACATTAGGTACCGATTCTCCGGGGGGGTCGCCCTCCCTAGGCATGTCACGCGCCCCATCCATCCATCCCCCCCCTCAACCCCCGATCCCGAATGTGGGGATGCCGAGGCTCCGAAAAGGCGGACAGCCAGTCGGAGCGCCAGCATTGCCAACTTACTTATATACTGACGTAGCAAGCTAGTAGTACGAGAGGAACGAGATGACGATACCCTCACATCACGACACAGTCTTGCCAAACCACGGGTCAACCTGTCACCTGTCATCTGCATCAATGTGCGTACATACATACATAGATCAACCCCCGTGCGCCAACTCCATCCAACCCAACTTCAAGCCCCCCCAGCCCTGGGCTTCGCCTTCGCCGCCGCCTTCTCCTTCTTCTCCAACTTCAACTTCTTCTTCTTCTCCTCATTCTTCTCCTCCACCTTACGCTTAAGAGCGCTCTTCTCCTCCTCCGACTTGGGCACAACCTTGAAGAAGCCCTCGAGCCGCGCCTGCTGCGAAGACTTGAGGTTCTTCTCCAGCCTGGCCGCCCCTCCCCGGACCCTCTCCTCCGAGAAGCCCTTTTCCTTGACGAGGAATTCCACCAGGCCCTCCGTCTCCGGCTTCTCCCACTTGAAGTCGCAGAGGGGGTCGTCCGCCTTGCGCACCTCGGGCTCGAAGAAGAGCTGCCGCGCGTCCTCAAACGGCCAGTCCGTTGGGAGCGTGTACTTTTTCTTGCTGTCGTTTTCGATGGCTTCCACCACCTTTTCTAGCGAGCCGTGTTCGCGTATCAGCTTGAGGGCCGTCGTCGGCCCGATCTTGGGAATCGGGTCAAGATAATCGCAGCCGAGTAGAATGCAGAGGTCGACAAACTGCAACAAGTCAGCCACAGCCACTCATTCCCCCCCCCCCCCCCCCATCGTGTAGAAGAAAAACACCGCCTCTCACCTGTTTCCTCTCCATCTTCAGCCCCTCCAAAACCTTGTCCAACCGAATTTCCTGAATCGGCTCCTTCCGCTGCTCACTAAACGTAAGATGGCGCAGCAGAATCGGCGTATCGAAGCAAAGCGTATCCATGTCCTCGCTCGCCGCCGCATACACCTTACCCGCCCGCGCCAGCACGGCACACTGGGCCTCCGCCTCCGTCGGCGCAACGATGAAGGGGACGCCCATGAGCTTGAGAAGCCGCTGACACTCGGCGTTGTGCTCTCGCGTCACCCGCACCGTCCGCCGCGAGAACTTCTCCACGTCTTCGGCCGTGCCCGTCTCCTTGGCTTCCTCAAGGCCCTCGTTCGCCTCCTTCTTACGCTGAAACCGCTTCGCCAGCTCGCCCGACTTGAGCTTCGGCGGCGCCCCGTCGAAGACGTAGAGGGGCTTGATGCCGTTGTCCACCATCCTCAGCGTCCGGTAGAACATGCCCATAAGGTGCGACGTCGTCTCTCCGCTTTCGTTCATCAGCTGCTGCCCGTCCGATCGCACGGCGATGAGGAAGCTGTAGATGCTCATAGACGCGTCCTGGCTTGTCATCATCAGCGAAACACCGTGTAGGAAGCGCTGAGGGGAGGACCAAACGCACGATGGCCACTTTGCGTCCAAAGTGATTCTTGATCTCGCCCTCCTTGACCGCGTCGGGAGCTTCATCCTTGATGATCTGGAAAAGCTGCTTGATACCCATTGTGAGGATTTGCTTCAGGGCACGAGCTCCTGCGAAGAAGGGTCTTTGAGCTGTCTCGGAATGCGCAGATTGACGCGCTTCGGGGAAAATGGTTGCAAGACGCGTAAAGTGGTCGCGCCAAGGGAAAATCTTTCATCCGAGCTGGCCCAATTGACGTCAACAAGCTCGGAGCTCCCTCTCAGATGCACGCTCACTGAGCATTGGTTGGAATTGGAACAAGATCAAGAGCAAAGACTGACATAGACAGTAATCAATTACGAGCCCATGATAGATTCATCTCAGCCTATTCAAAGAGATGATAAATGTTTCGACGACAACGCCTCCCCGCCAAGTGAGGAAACCCCCCCCTCCGGCCGACAGAGTCGATCAGAAGATAACAGGAGGCAGCTCAGCAAGGAAAGCATTTGGTCTGATATTCCGTCTGGAAAAAAGTGCTCCCTCATCCTCCCTCTTCCATGAGCTGATGACGTCGAGTTTTGCTGTACCGCTCGGAATACAGAGCAGTCAAGGATGGTTCTCGCCTTGCGCTCCACCACGCCGTGCGGACATTTATAGTTCCCCCAAGCTGCGCCCCGTAGGCAGCGAGTCTCCTCTTCTTTCTTGACAAGGGCAATTTGCCGACATGGCATTCGATTGATATACTTGGGTATCCGCCTTATTATCGTACATTCGTCATCCGCCGTCGGTAGCCTAAGCATCGCATTCGACCGCATCAGTGATTCTCGATTCAGCCCTCATCGAAAAATACCTTTTTCCTACCACTTCCGCGGCTGTCTTCCATGCCGTCCAGCGCCTGTTCGATCTCCATGACGTCGAGCATCTCCGCCTCGACGTCGCGACTCAAGTCGGTGCTGGCGTCGGCGGCCATGTCCAGGTTGTCCATAAATTCGAACCCCACGCGAGGGCGGGCGGGAATTTGCGTAGACCCGAAGGCTCCGTCAGACTGGTTCTTCAACGATGTAAGCCTCAGCGAGCTCGACTTAGCCGTGCTGAGATTGAAGGACAAGGAGGGCATCGTATCGTTCTTCGCGTGCACGATGATGGCGTCGGATCTCTCGCCGTTTGAGAAGAGTCGCCTCCGTCTCCTGTCGACCACGGTGCCAATCTTCCTGCCCGGCCCGTCTTCTCCTTGCCGGACGACTACAAGACGCGACTCGCCTCGGATCAAGACGTCAACGGGAAGCCCCCCGTCCTGGTCGGCTAGCTTGGAGGCGCCGGTATGGTCGAGTATCAAGCCAGCGCCGCAGCAACGCTCGCCCAAGAGCCCCGTCGACAGGTCAAGAAGCTTGACCATCTTTGTGGGCTGCGCGCCGCTGAACAGATTGACGCCGCCGCCGTGCCCCCTGCGCAGTTGCGAGTCCCAGAACCTGGATACGGCCGGAACGACGCAGACGTGCTCCTGATTGCCGATCCAAAGCACCAGGCTCTCGTCCTGGACGCTTCTCCCGGTCATGGGCAGCGCCACGGTGCGGATGCCACCGTGAACACTAGACAGACGGTCGAGCGTGCCCGCCGAGCCCAGGGACGCGGTGGCCTGGCGTCGGGTATGGGGCGTCATGGGCGCAAAGTCTCCAGCCTGGCCGTCCTTGGGTTGGGCGATTACGCTGCGAAGGTAGCTCGTCCCCTCGACGTATCCAGAGACGCTGAATGTCGTCAGGGCCGCACCACGAACGCCAGGCTTGAGCTTGTCGGCGATGACAGCGCCGGGCGGGGAGGGGCTGGCTCCGTCAATGTCCCATATTCCCCACATGCCGTCGGCCAGCAAAACAAAGACGGCACGGCCGTGCGATATCCACGCCGCATCCAGGACGGGCTTCCTCAACGCCGTCGGCTTCGCGAATGGCTGGTTCAGAGAAAGGAGCCAGGATCCTTGCGACGGGAAGGGTCCGGTCATGTCGGGTTCCGGCGGCAAGGGCGATGTGGCAAGATCGTAGACTCTTACAGCTTGGCGCGACGAAACGGTGAGAATCTGCGTGCTGTGCGTCGGGTTGAAAGATATGCTGGTGAGTGGGTGGGAGAGGATTTCAGTCTGCAGCGGCTCCAGCGGTCGGCGGTCGGGCTGCAACGTAGGCTCCAGCGGAACGTCCCAGACCATCAAGAGCCCGGAAGCCTGTCGTGAGTGCGCCGCCACCACGGCCCTCGACTGCGGACCCGATGCCTGCTTGGGCGTGATCAGGTTCATGGCGAGCCCGTCGCTATGCTTGGTCAGACCGCCGAGTAGGAGCAAAGACTCTCCCCAGAAGCCGGAGCCAGCCTTTCCAGCCAGCAGGTCAGTCTCAAGCTCCGGCCTTGACTTGCTCTCCGGCGACGGCGGCGTCAGGGGAAGAGTGACGACGTATACATCGTTGGTGACGCAGGAGATGGCGAACACCATTCTCTCGGCAAGTGACAAGCCTTCGACCGGGTCGTCGCGAGCGGCACAAGGCGCCATGGGAGCCACAGCCACATTGAGGACGCTGGTTCCCATGGCAAGATCGAGCGTCTGTGTGATTTCCGGGTAAGGATCCTGCTCGAGGGCGTCTTCGAACAGCGGCTTCACAGGTTGAGCCTGCGACTCATCATCGGAATCGAGGATGACAATGGCATCATCCGACGCGCCGTTCTGCTTCTCGCCGCGGGTCTGCGTCGGCTTGAATCGCCGACCACCGCGCCAGGCCAACGTGACACCATTCTCGTGGGCGAATATCAAAATGGTTGCCCCTTGAGGTGACTGAACGGGATACGTTTGCACGTCATTGATACGACGCGCCAGATTGTACCTATTGTCATCAGCACATCTACACGATGCCCGGAGGTCAAGTTCTGCCCAAGCTTACGTGAGTTGCGTGTTCTGCGCCGTGCGGCGAACGCGAGGTGTCGTCGGGGGACTCATGGTAGGTCGAAGTCGAGCTCCTGGCAAATTCGAAAGCTCGTCAGGATTTCACGAGTGTCACGGAGGGTGCATGGGGGGCCAGCTCGTGTGCTGAGGCGATAGGCAGGCGCCGTGGGTTCGTGCGGCTTTCTTTGTTGGCCAAGCTTTTCAGTGCGTCGATTTGATGGCGCGGTTGCGAAAGCCTCAGAGGTGGAAATGTCGGGGGGTTTCAGCAGCACGTGACTAGTAGCTGGGCTGCGCTGCTGACTCAGCCGAACCCCTAGACCCTTGCGCTGTACCGTGTAGGTCTCGCCGACGTACGTTCCTCTACCTCTAGCTGATGCGTCATATCGATCACCCGTCCGATCTGAGTGACGATCAAACGGGTAGCTAACAGACAGCTCCTTTCACTTCTTCAACTCGACGCCCAAGCATCAGGCGCCGAGATTCGGGGCCAAGGATCGTCGTCATCCGAGTGAAGGCCGGTTGAAGAAAGTCCCTTGGGCAGTACGCACGCGAAAAAGCGCTCACAGACTCCGAAAACATACCCCAGCAACAACAGACGAGCGTCGTGATGCCGTGAACGTAGCACAGGGAACATCGATGGTTCAGTCCCGAGAGTAAGCGCACATAGACATGGCTGTGCTTGTTTTACTACAGTACGGTCCATAAATACATTACCACGCCAATGGTGGTTCCCTCCATCTTCGTGTCTGAGACTATAAGAATATGTTTCGAAAACAAAGCTTGGTTGGCGACCATCAGTCATGTTTCACTGTCTTTTTGTTCGTCCAGCCGAGGCTTGATCTGCCAGAGTATTCATTCCGGTTTGCGGAGATTCGGAGTTGCGCGTCCAGTCGTGTTGCGGCGAAGGTGTGCAACTCTGCAAGGCCAACAGGAAACTCCTCCTAGCCGGCCAGCGACAGACACGTTGTCTCCAGGTGGCCCTCTCCGGACTGTGTAGAAGACGCTTACAGGCCTCGTGGCAGATGACGGACAACCAGAGTATAGACGTAAGTGGGCGTAGTGCCGAAGTAAAGTCTTCCCGTTGAAGAGGAAGATGACAGGAGACAACGAAGTAGGGTCGAGAGCGACCGGTAGGCGACATACAGCGAGCCGTGGCTACCACCGATGAAAAAGAAACGCACGACCGCACGCCGCAGGAAGCACAAGGAATAGAACGCCGTCAGGTCGACCCAACGACATAAGCTTCATCCCAAAACGCCGCGAATGCCCTGTTGGTGAAGGTGGTATTTTTGGGGGGGAGACGTAAGAAGAAAAAGGCTGGGTTTAGATGGTGGCAGATGGTGACACGACAAAGGATGATGGATACTTCATGCGTTGGTGACCTGCAGCGACTCGTCGTTAATATGCTTGACAAGTTGAGAAGGGATGGGCAGACAACGTACCCTGAGGATCCTGCGGGAATAGTCTTCGTTGTCCGCGATGCTACCGTCACTCATCCTTCGGTTCGCCATGACAGGGTCGAGTCGAGCATCCGTCATGGACATGCTGCCGCTACTGCCCGGAGGCTTGGAGCCGTTTATGAAGGCGCTGACGGCAGCGTTGCGGCGATGCTCCTCCTCGATTTGAGCATTGCGCTTCCGGCGCAGATAGAAAATAAGTCCGCCTGCAAGGGCGGCCGCGACAACCACTCCGGCGACCACTCCGGCAGCAATGCCGACAGTATTGGCGCCGCCCTTTTTCTCGTCAGAGTTCGAACCTTGGGTGGTGACGTGCGTCTGAGTCACGACTGAGGGAGAGCTGGGGTCTTGGTCGTCCGTCTTGGAGGATTGGGACGAGCTCGTGGTGGTCGACGAGTCCTCGACGTTCTTGACATTTACGTTGATACCGGTGTTGAAGACAGACCAGAAGCCGCCGGAGTCGGCGAGGGCACCGCAGGCCTCGAGGGGGTAGGCGGGGCAGGGATAGCTGCACTTTTCGTCGTCGGCCAAGTCCTTTTGCGGAGGGTAGGCGTAGCCGCAGTAGCACGTAGAGCCCTGCAGCCCCAATACCCAGAACTTGCCAGCCTTGCAGATATCGAAGCAAGAGCCCGACGAAAGGTGCTCGACGTCGTGGGAGGTCATGTTGCCTTTAGATTTGTAGCAGCCGTGCGCGGTTAGGGCATTGGGCAGGGGGAAAGTCGAGGGTTTCTGCAG
This sequence comes from Ophiocordyceps camponoti-saundersi (nom. inval.), assembly GCA_003339415.1. Classification (NCBI taxonomy): domain Eukaryota; kingdom Fungi; phylum Ascomycota; class Sordariomycetes; order Hypocreales; family Ophiocordycipitaceae; genus Ophiocordyceps; species Ophiocordyceps camponoti-saundersi. The sequence continues at coordinate 76,397 of PDHQ01000062.1, forward strand.
AGGCGTGGCCTGACGTTCAACTAGAGTGCCTTTTAAGTCGCGTTCGACCATGGTGGGACGATCCGGGGTGGCGCGAGCTTGCAAGGCAGCCGCCATAGCCGCGAAGGCGATGGTTGACGTCTTCATTGCTGCGAAGGCGGCGATTAAAAGACTTGAATGGAATGGCACACGACGACGAGTCGCATTTATCCTTGCCGTACAGAAGAGGGAGCGAGAGCGATGAACTGAACAGTCGTCAAAAGAAAGTGACTAATGACGCGACACGTAGCGAGAGGATGTCAATGTGTCGAGTCGAGGCAGCCAAACGCGTGCTGCCTGCGTGGCTGATTCAAGGGAGGGAGGGTCGGATGTAATGTCGACGACTCGAAAGCACCGGGAGGCGACCCGATGCCCGAGAGAGCTGCCCGTGACGGATCCGACAGATTCGGGGCGGCGAGCGACGAGAAGAAAAATTTGCGTGGTCGACCGGTGATGATCGAATGTGGTAGAAAGGAGGTCGAGGCCGAGGGAAGAGGCTGTGGAGACCCGGGCGGGGAGAGCGAGAACGAGAGTGTGAGAGTGAATGCGAGTGAAAGAGAGAGAGGATGGGAGGAGAAAGAATGAGGGACTGGAACGAATGTGTGCACACGTGTGTGTGTGTTTTCCCCTTCTCTTGAAAGGGGGGGGTCGACAAACTGTCCAGAGGAGAGGAGAGAGAGAGAGATGCGGACGAGCGCAGGAGGAGAGAGAGGGAGGAGAAAGAGAGAGAGAGGAGAGGGGCGGGAGAGAGAGAGAGAGAGAGAGAGAGAGAGGAGAGAGAGAGAGGAGAGCGAATGGGGAGCGAGTGGGCACGCCCCCCCCTCAGGGAAGGGCGTGTGGGTAGGTGATCCGTATGAGTACAGTATGTAAATATCTACCTCTACCATCCGCGTCTTACGGGCATTCTTCGAGGTACCTTACGACTTGCACAAACGGACGAGTACGTAAACGGGATACAGGGGTGGAAGGGCTTTGGACTGGGTGGCACCGCCATCAAGGGTCGGCGGCTGACCGTCTACCTGCAAGCGACTCTGTGCTACGCGCGAGAAACGACAAAGGGCGGCTCGGCGGCTCCGGACAACCCTCCAGTGATATGTAGGATGCAAGTGCCCGTGTTTTTTAACGTGAACAATAAAGGCGAGCAAGGTATCTCGACTGTAGCAGCAGGCAGAAACATGTACCAGTAGCGAATGAGGTAAGCCCGGTCTAAAGCCGTTGGGGGGGGGAGAAGGGGGAAAAAAGAGCACCACCTCATAATGGCGATTTACATAAGACGATCTCGCGCGTCCGACGCTAGGTCATGATTTCCGACGCGACGAAGATGATAAGACGGAAGGGAAATGGGAGAGAAAAAAAAGATCGCTGGCTTCCTGCAAACTGCGACCACGCCGTAATGACGCCTTTCTCCCAACCACCCCCCCCCCCCCCCCCCCCCCCCCCCCCCCCCCCCCCCCCCCCCCCCCCCACCCCACCCCCCCCCCCCCCCCCCCGATATCGCACGCACACACGCTGGAATGGCGGGGGTGGCCACCACCAGTCGGCCAGCGAGCCTGTCAGGGGAAAAGAAGAGACAGGCACACACACACACACACGAGAAGGGGAAGACAAAAAAAAAAGGAGCTGAGATGTACCGAGTACGCGGGTATGAAGGATCATCTGCTAAACTTTCTGCCTGTAAAATGCGCAAGCTCGTTAACGCGGACGGTCAGAAACCCTATGTCTCCAAAACCCCCAGAGCAATTTCGTTCCACAGGACCCCACCCCAATCAGCGAAGGGCCGCACTGTGTCTCGTCGGCGGCCTCAGGCAGTTAATCTGTACGTTGGGAGATACATGGACCGAAAAGGTGGAACGTGGGAACGCGTGCAGAAGAATGTCTTTGCCCTTTGGCCTTTGTACGCGCGCACAATGTCCTTCCTCGGCGCACTAAGGGGGGAAGGAAGTCCGTCTGTCCGTGTGTCCGTCCGTCTGTGGTAGCCGTCCGGCGTCTGCACATGTCTATCCCTCCAGACACCCATCCATCATTGTCAGAGACAGGCATAAAAACAAGCTTGGCATAAAAAAAAGCCGCAACAGCTTTCATCCCTTCCTCGATGACGGTACGGATTACATACGGAGTTAAGAGGATGAAATATCCTCTTCTAATAGCGACAGCTACGGGCAAGATGTGAAACTGTTTGCGCGCCCTCTTGCCCCCCCTCCTTCCGTCCCTTTATTTTTCTTTCCCGCTTCTCCCCCCTTTTCGCTCTTTCGACTCCTTGTTTCAGCCAACGTCGTCGAGTATGTAATACCAATTATACCATCTATACTGCACGCGTGCATAGGTACATACATATGTTACATACATACATATACTGGTATTTACATATGTATGGTATGCATGTGTGTATAACTCATACAAGAGCGGGTGAATTAAAAAGGGGGGAAAGGGCAGCTATCGCACAAAGAAAAAGTCTTTAATTATGCGCACGTATTACACGCACATCCGTACATATCACCCTATCACTATCCGTACACATACAGTACATACACACATGCTAAGCCCTCCTCGACAGGTGAAATTAAAAAACACTATGCCGCCGCCGTCTATCGGAGAGCACCAAGTCAGTAAGGGAACACGCACTTGAAGCTCCTTCATTTTACTCCGTGCACGCATGTATGTACAAACTACCAAGGTAAGAAGAAGACACAACACGCCTTCCATAGCGACTCAAGCAAAACCCCATCCATCAACACCAAACCATTCTCACATGCCCAAGACTGAGATCGAGCCACGCTTACAATGTACGAACACAACACAAAACCCTCTCCGCCATGCGACGGTGGAAGTACGTATCCGTAGAGCTTGCCCGAATCCTCTTCGTACAAACGAGATTAAAACAAAGCCGCTTCCCAGCCCCGGAATCCGCTTCCATTCCTCCTCTTCAAGTTTAGCATATCCAGACTCTGCGTAAACCGTCTCTCCTCCTTCCCCCCACAACGCTTCTTACAACGACAGCTGAAAAGAAAAAACCGTGAACACATATTCATGCACATCTTCTCCCCAATTCAAATCTAATCTACGGATAGATTCACCAGATTCGAAATCATCCCTCTCACGAATACCCCATAAAGGAAACGAAGTCAACCTCCATCCCCAACCCCCCCCCCCCTTCTCAAACCACATTCAACCGCCTTCATCTCACCCACTAGCCCTCTCTTCTTTTCTTTTCCCCTCGTGTTTTCCATATTCCCCTCACATTCCGAACACGCCGCCAGTTAACCAGGCAACCCAAAAAAAAAACCAGCTCGCTAAGCTGGTAGCTACCTCAGTAGCCACTGTCGTCCATACCGGCGACGGCAATCGCGTAGAAATCACGTTGACACGGGTCATCAAAGGGATTCAAGGCGCCGCGACGAAGGTGACTCCATCCTTAACGTCATAAAGGCGTCATGACCCGTCGCGAGATAATTATTCCCGTTCCTAAAAAAAAAACGTCATCGCTTATCAGAGCCCCTTTCATCACGTCTCCTCATTTGCTCCCCCACCGCCGAGCATCGCCCAACGCAAAAGCCATTGAACAAATCCCATTCGTCAGAGAGAAGAAAAAAAAAAGACACTCCTGCCCCTATAAAGAGTCTGTCTAACACGGCGCCTAAGCCAGCCCTACCGAGCCGCAACGCCTCGCCATAAAGTAACATACACACGTCGACGATTTTGTCTTCGCTTCCTCTATTCCCCTTCTCATCTGTCGTGCCTTCTTCTTCTACTTCTTTTGCCTTGAAGTGCCGCGGCACGATCGTAGGATTGTGTCACCATCTCTTTCCACCCTCGTCTCTGACTTCTCTCGCTCTCCCTCTTGCTCCCTCTCCCTCTCCACTGCCAGGCAGCTTCGGGGCACCCGAGGGTTGCGCAGGGAGGACATCAGCCTTGAACGAGCGCTTCATCGCTTGCGCATCGTACGCTCTGCACGTCGTCACGCCAGCGGCTTCTAGGTCAGCCATCCCGCAAGGCGTAGCCGTCAAAGCCTCATCATGAGTCGGACGTCTTCCGCTGCTGCTGCATTCCGGGAATGACCGGCACCGGCACCGGCGTTATTTTGCGTGGAGGCACGTAGCCCATCATCCCGTTCGGCCCTTGCCGTGCTTGCGCCCCGGGGGCAGGCGGCTTCGGCTGACCCGCCGCGCCCGCCCGCGTCGCCATCATCCTGATCCCCTCCGCGCCCGCGCCGTAGATGCCTGGCTGCGTCAACTTGTCCGCAAACATGGCGGGCCTCTCCTGTGCCGCCACGCGAGCCTTGGCCTGATCGATGATTTGTTGTTGCTGCGCCTCGGGTATGACGGTATGGTAGCCGGTCAGACCCGGCGTTTGGCCCGTCGTGGCGCCGGTATATCGACTCATCGCCATGTTGCCCTGGCCGGCCGCGTACCTCTGATTGCCGGGCTGCATGTTAGCCGACGGGCTAAAGGGGGCCCGCTGGGGAACCTGCGGGGACATGGTACGGGTTGCCCCCGCACCATTGGTGTAGGCGGCGGCTGCCATGTTAGCTTGGCCGGCCGTCCCCTGCTGCTGCGGGTAGCCTTGGGGATAGACGAAGCGCGCGCTGGCGTTGCCGGCCTGTTGCGGCTGCAACTGCTGATGACGATGCGGATGGTGAGCCGTCGGCGTCTGTGGAGGGTGCTGCTGCTGCTGGAGAGGATGCGGTTGCTGCTGCTGTGACTGCATGGCGTACTGCGGCCGCGGTTGGCTCGCGAATTGGGGCATGCTCTGGTGACCGTACGGCGTCTGAGCCTTGGCGAGCTGAGTGGCGTACTGGTTCGGGTAGCCGTTGGGGCGCGCGTACTGGTTGGGTTGAGGCGGCCGGGGCTGATGGTGCGCCGGGACCGCCAAGTTCCGCGGCTGTTGCTGGTAGCTGGCCGCAGGGCTCGGCCGGTAGAACTGCGAGGGAGGCCGGGAGGGCGTCCCATACTGGTTCGGGGTGCCGGCCTGAAACTTTGGCCCGTACGGCGTCGCTGTGCGCTGGACGGCGGCGGAGCGGGCGCTGGCTTGCGCCGCCTGCTGCTGGGCTTGCTGTTGCTGCTGCTGCTGCTGCTGCTGCTGTTGTTGCTGCTGCTGCTGAGCACGCAGCCGGGCCTGGATGCCGGCCTCGTCCTCTTCCATGACGCCCCTGTACTGCGCCGTCTGGACCTGAACCTTGGTGCTGATCAACAATTCGTCCAACTGATCACCGTTGAGCTTGGAGACAAAGTATGGCGGCAGTAGGTTTATGATGAAGGCCAGTTGTGTCTTGAGCATCTGGTACGATGCCAGCTCCTCCTCCGACAGCTGCGGCCCGGCTCTCGCCAGCATGTCTCCCGTGACAGGGTCGCTGGACTGGCGATTGTGCGAGTTGGGTAGCGTCAGGTTTCGAATCCTCTGCCAGGAAGCCAGCGTCTCAATCATGTCGCTCACTTCCTGCAATATCTCGTCGGCGTCCTTGTCGCGGTCGTTGCGGGCGGATCCCATGACGTCTTCGAGGCTCGGGTCGATGGCCTCATCGTCCCAGTTGTCGATGGCATCTTGGACGGCCGCCTCGTCCAGCTCGGGCGTCTTCGCAGCTCGGCTTAGGGGGTCCTCGTCCCGGACGTCGCCATAGTATTCAAGTTCGATCATCCTCTGAAAGCCGCGCTGGCCCCACTTCTGCCACCACAGCCGCCCGGCGACGCCCGAAGGCACCACGGCCGCCGTGTCGTCCTTGCAGGGCGCAAAGGAGGAAAAGGCGCCGCGGAACAGCGCCTCCATTTCCGTCATTTCCAGCTCGGACGGCGACGGCTTTTTACCCGCCAGGCTCTGGGCGCGTTCTCGCTGCTTGGTCTTGTTCTGAGACGACGGGGTCGCATTGCTGTAGTCGAGGTAGTGGCCGGCCGACAGCTTGGTGGTGTAGTAGCAATTGGTGCGATACTTTGACGTGTCGGTCAGCTCCGGATGATAAAAGTCGAGTGTGTTGCCCTTGGCCTGCGTTTTGGGCTGTTTCGGTGGCTGCAGCGGCTGCAGCGGGCGCGGCGAGACGAAGAGCTCGCCCAGTGTTTGCGTCCTTTCTTGAGGAACCCTGTTCTCGACGTGAGAGACGAAGACGCCGGGAGGTAGGTTAAATCGAGTCGGGTCGACTTCAGGGGAATCGGGCAGTCTGGAGAACAGACGCCTCTCGTGCGGCGCATATGCGACGACGGACAATACGGCGCGGCCCTTATCCGAGCCGTCGTCTTCGTCGTTTTGGGGGCCGGCGGGAGGGACTTGAGGGTAGGCTTTTTCGCGACGTAGCATCTCCATGGCATTGTTCTTGAACTCGCGGATGCGAAACGTCGCCTTGGCGGTCGCGGCCTCGACCGTTTCGTCGGACGACTTGGAGTTGAGTTCAGAGAGCGCGGCGTTGATGGCGGACAGGACATCCTTGGCCAAGGCATCCATGTCCGCATACTTTCCGGCTGCCACCTTGTCCGAGACGCTGTAACATGGCGGCGGTTCTGACGACTTTTGCCGTTTCGCTTCGGGCTGCTCAATCTCGGTCGAGGAGTCGGGGAGCGGACGTTTAAGGATGGAAGGGTCAACGTCGATGCTGTGATGATTGCATCAGCGTTGCATATTCTCTTGGCGTTTGACGACGAAGCAGGGAAGAGGGGATTGGAGAGACGGGAAAACTCACCTCGTCAATACGTCAAAATATGAACTGATAAGATCCTTGTGGCTGCCAGCGGGCCAGCGAGCGGCCTTTTTCTGATCGGGATGATTCTCGTCGTCGAGGGTAAGATCATGGTCGCGTTTCCGCTTGTTGGGCACATCGTTGGCGTCGCTAGCGGGCGTAGTCGCGCCATTCGGCGCCATGGACGTCGACTGCGCCATTCCGGTGCGGCGATGCTTTGTCGCGAGAGGAGGATTGGTGCGACTTTTCTTTTCCTCCTCCTCCCCCACCGCAAGCCAGAGAAAATGGCCAACGCGGCACGAAAGAAAACAAGGCACAAAAAAAAAGAGACCCTCCCTCCGAAAGAGAAAAAAGGGGAAAGAAAGTCCGGCCAGTCAGGACCTTTCGACGTCCGACCCCAAGAGAGGCGGCAGGAAGATGGGAGGGGGGAGGCGCGCGGAGGTGAATGCGATTCTTTAATCTCGAGGCCCGGCGAAGCGTAAAATTGCTGCGGATGAGGCGGCGGCCGACGAAGGGGAAAAGGGAATGATGGACGCTGTCCTGGGCCGGGTCAAAAGGTACTACTTTACCAGTCACCCAGTCCTTGTCCTGCTAAGGCTGGTCGAGGAAAAGTCTAAACTGGGGGCCGGGCACGTGACCTGTCGATAGCCTCTGACCCTCTGTTTGTCTGCCCTTTTTTTTTGGTACTGAGAGGGAGAGAGAGGAGAGGAGAGGAGAGAAGAGGGGGGGGAGGAGGGAAGGCCGCCACCAACACTGCCGCAGCGGTAGTGTGTGTCTACCTATGTGTAGGCGTATAGGTGGTAGCCTACTGGTAGGTGAAGTAGGTAGAAGTAAGTAGGTAGGTAGGTAGGTATGCATGTAAGGGAGGGAAGACTTCTTGAAGCCCATGCCAAGGGGGGCGCGAGTTTTACTTACTTACTCCCGTCGCTTTGTTTCTTCACATCTCTCTCATCTTCCACAACAGAGGTACGGATAATACTCGATGGATCTGCACACGTTACAGTACATGTATGTATGTATGTATGTTTGTCTGGATGAAGATACTGCTAGGTATGCTCTTCTCACACAGTCAAATTACCGACACATACAGACAACACACAAAACACACGCACACAAAACCCATTCACTGCCTGCGTACGACTACCCTATCGACACGTCTCTCCAACGGCCTTGCCATACATTTCATTCTCCGTTCTCTCTCTCTCTCTCTCTCCGTGTCTCTCTGTGTCCCTCTTACTTGGCCCGCGCAAGACCCACGGCACCCTTTTCCAAATCGTAGACAGAATAATACCTCCTGAGGAAAGCATCTCCCAGAATGGCCAGAGGACCGGCGGGCGCGGGGATGTCCATGCCCTGGAAGGTCGAGATGCAGGTTCCCGACACCTCGAGGATGTAGTCCGTCGCCGGCAGACTGTAGTTGAGTCCGGCCAGGGAGAAGACGACGTCGGGCAGCTTGTCGCGCTTGGCGCAGTCGAGCGTGTACTGCCCGTTCCAGCTCTTCTTCGCCCCGATCTCGGCGTTGAGCATCTCGGCGATGCTGCTGGGGAGCACGTTGAGCGAGGTGCCCGTGTCCAGGATGACACCGGTGTCCTCCATCTCGGCGACTTCCTTGCCAAAGGCGAGCGAGGTAAAGTCCACCTCCCAGTAGGCCTTGCGACGGAGGGGAATGTACTTGATCTCGCCCTCGTAATGGTCCTTGTCGACCCCGCCAAAGACGGCCTCGCTGCCTTCGTCGGTCCTGGATAGATAAAAAGCGAAGACGGCCTGATCGATGAGTTTCTGTGACTTCATGTTGTAAAAGGGAGGGGTGATACGGTTGACCGAGATGGTGTCGAATCCCAGGCCGAGAATTCCGTCGAAGCGGCCAAAGGCAAAGGCAAGGCCAGGCTCGCTAGTGGCCTCGGCAAAGAGCTGCTCCTTGATCTTGAGGTCGCCGATCGACATGGAGTCCCGGGAGACGAAACCGGACAGGCTGCCAGAGCCGTAACGGATCTCGAAGCTGCTGCCATTCTTCTGGAAGGTCGAAGACGAAGACGAGTCGTACTTGGAGTGCAGGAAGCAAGCAATGCTGCTACACTGCGATGATGGAACCCAGAGGTTGGAGCTGCCCGTGTCCAGCACGACCTTGAACTTTTGGGGTGGCGATCCGATGGAAATCTCGGTGAAGTCTGTGATACATTAGCAGGCGGATCAGAGCGGAAAAATCGTCACCAAGACTGACACTGGGCGTTCATAAAGTTGGTCACCGGGACGGGGTGCAACCCATCGACGAAGACGGGCGAGGTGTCGAACATGGCTTCGACGTGGGTCTTGGGCCGAGCGCCAAGCGTCTTCTGGGCCCACGACTGCTGACGCAAGCCCTCATACTTGTTGCGGAGGCTTTCGAGCTGGTTGGCGATGGAGGAGTCGGCCTGGAGAAGGCGTCAGCTTTTTTGGTAGCAGATGATGCAGACGATGACAATACCAGCTGTTGCTCGAGGGAAATCTTCTGCAGCTTCGTCTTGAATACGCCAGCCTGGGCGCAAGCGGCGAAGGCAGCCGCTACGACGAGAGAGCTCTTCATGGTGGCGAACCTCAGGATCTGAAGTGGCGACTATGTTTGAGAGGAGTGTAGCTTTGTGACACAGGCCAGCCAAGGCCAGAAGGGGAGGGGGGAAAGGGGGGAAAGGTTGGCGAAATAGAGGATGATATATAGAAGTGATGAGGGTGAACGCGCTTCAAATGACGAGGTCGCGGGTAGAAGAGGCTTGGGGGGGGGGGGGGGGCAAAGAGGCGGAGGAAGGGGGGGGGGGGGGGTGTTGGGGGGGGGGAGGGGGGGGGGGGGGGAAGGAACGCGCAGCGGGGGTTTCAAGGAACGCTACCTTAGTACCCCCACCACAGGGCCACCAGG
>PDHQ01000062.1:85972-104396 GCA_003339415.1 Ophiocordyceps camponoti-saundersi (nom. inval.)
GGGGGGGGGAGAGATGGGGGGGGGAGGAGGGGGAGGGGGGGGGGGGGGGGGGGGAGAAGGGGGGGGGGGGGGGGGGGGGGGGGGGGGGGGGGGGGGGGGGGGGCAAAGAGGCGGATGAAGAGGGAGGAGGGTGTTGTTGGAGAGGTGAAAGGAGGAGGAGGAGGAATGAACGCGCAGCGCGGGTTTCATTGAACGCTACCTTAGTACTCCTACCACAGGGCACACAGGCTATGCCAGGTGCTGCCACCACCCCGACATCTTCCCGCGCTACGGATAGTTGGCTCTCCACTGTGCGTGCTGCAGAGCTCGAGCGCCACTTTGGGGGGGGGAGGGAGCTCGGCCGGGGAAGGGGGGGCTGGGGCGCGGGGGGTGTTTGCCCTACTGCAGTACGACGACAGTGCACTCGATTCCAAGGGTCGCGTGGCCGGGACTTTGCTTGCGGAAACGATTCCAAGGGGGGATCATCAGCTTCTGATAGTGCATACATATGTATGTATATATGTAGGTAGGCACATCTGTCTGTCTGTCTGTTCATGCACATGTGTGTACCTATTCTAATGTTTCGAATGATAGAATCTCTGTATACACACATACACTAGACTAACATCAACAGGTGTATGTATGTATGTAGGAATATAGAAACCTAGATTCCATCGTACATACATATATACATATCGGATGCCCTTCAGCTTATCCCCATCGCCCGCCCCCGTGTTCCCCATCCCCACGCACGGGCAGCAGCTCATGATCGACGCCGGAAGCTGCACATATAAACCAAGTATACCTACCTACTCGCGTCAGACTACATACTAACACGGCTCGGCGATAGCATGCCAAGCCAACATGAAGTAGGTACCTCCCCATCTCTCTGGTAGTGCTAGTAAAGGATCACCAATATGGTGGCTGAGATCAAAGCAGGCCACCCTCCTCGAGCCTCTCCGTAGAATCAATTCAAAGCAATCAGATAGGAAGATGAAAACGAGAACCAAAAAAAAAAGAAAAGTTCCCGACTACTCCGTAAAGTCCCCTTCAACATTTCGCACCAGACAAGGTCCAGGCCTGCATCATGTCTTTTCTTCCCCCTGTTCAACCTCCTCCAAGCTCTCCCCACCCCTTTCGCTCCATAGAGAGAGCAGCCGCCTCCCATATCCGTACTGCGCAAATACCTACCTGCCTAATCTTTCGCGACATACAGAAGTGCCGACGCGACGGACCAAAGAACAGGTAGGAAGAGGGAGACGAGACAAAGGACTCGTGAGGGAAAAGGGGGGTGTGTGCAAGGGAATAATCCCAGCCGTGTCTCGCACATCCCTGTCTGGCGCAATTCCTCATGACAATGACAAGTGCCTGTTTCGTAAAGTCGCCCTTGATTGCAATAATCCACGTCACCGAATGCATTGCGGATATACCATCGGCATTCAGGGCAGCACCGCGTCTCTGCTGCAATCCAACTCGCGCGTATGCATCAACATGCCTTGCAGTAGGGGGTAGGAAGGTAGGTCTAAGGTAGGTAGGTAGGTAACTCCGCCTCGTCGTAACTTTGTCATGGGATGACGGCCGCCTCATCTCCACCGAGATGCCTCGGCTTCGAACCATCCATCAGGGTTCGCCTCGCCAACAGCTCTTCTCCCCCATCGCCTTCCAGACAAAGCACACCTCCTCCTCGTTATCCTCCTCTCATTAATACGACGGCGGTTCAGGCTTCGCGACGAGCTGCCCGATTCATAGGTAACTTTGCCGTCCTCTCTCGGCTTCCTTCGGGCCCTGACCGTCGAGATCGACGTCGGGTCAGGACACACCACCTCGAGGCACCCAGGCCAGGAAGGCGTTCGGCCATGATCGCCCTCCCTTGCTACCCCTTCTCGTTTCCCGTCCGCTCTCGAACATGGCTCTAATGGCATAGCCGCCGGAAACGCCAGTACGACGGGCCTATCGAGCGAGTCTCTTTGCATCGTCGTCGTCGTACCATGTCCGAAGCGGCAGCTCGAAGCAGCCTCCTTACGGATCTCATCCGAGCTGGCCTCGCAGGGCGTCTACCTCCCTTTGGAGGGCGTCCAGATCCGCTAGGATATCGGATCCCTTGCCGGCATCGTTCCCTCCGTCGTCATCAGCCGCCTCATTCACCGTCGCAGCTCCCTGCGCCGACCCGTCAGTGACGCTAGCGTGTCTCGGCGACGCGTCCAGGCTGCCGACGCTATTGCCGCGCTGTCTCGGAGGCGGCGGCGGCGGTGCGGCACCTTCCCGTGTCCTGTGCTCGCGGCGGTTGACGCTGTCGACGCTGCCTACGCTCGGACGCCGCCTGATCGAGTGATTGCGCGTCGGCGGCGGAGGCGGCGGGCCTGCTGGCTTTGAACTTTCGGCTTGAGCATCGTCTTGTGCTGCCGTGGGTGCGTGATCAGCTTCGAGATGTCGTGGAGGCGTCAAGGGAGGTTGTGAGGATGGAGCGCCGGGGGGTGATGTTGGCGTTGACAGCCGTGGTCTGCGGGGAGGAGGCGGGTTCGGTGCGCGACTGTTGTTCCGGGAGCCGTCGGTACGGGTAGGTGTCTCGGCTGGAGATGTGGGCGTCGGCATCTCGTCGGCGGGCAATTTCAATGGACTCGGCTCCGTACTCGAAGAAACCGACAGCTGTGCAGTTCGACTCTCTGTCCTGTTGTGGCCTCTCGGAGGCGGCGGCGCCGGGGCAGATTTTCTCCTGCCACTTGGTGATGTCAAGGAAGCTCGGCGGGAATCCGTCTCTGCTGCCAGATCCTGCTCCGGTTCCGCCTCCGGTATCGATCCGGCTTTGTGAGTATCTCTTAGCGACTTGCCATGCCGGGAGCTCGGAGGTGGCGGCGGGGCCCTCTTATCCCTGCTCGCGGATTGCGGAACGTTGGTAGATGATGCCAACTGGTCGCCGCCGTCGGATGCAGAGACTGCCGAGGATGATGACTTGTCGTCGTCGTCTGCAGTGTCGTCGCCGTCGCCGTCGCCTTTGCCCCGTGAGCCACCTTCTCCCGATGTAGCTCCCCCGTCGGCCGAGACCGGGGACCCTGCATCGTTGGCGGTGCCCGTAAGCAGCAGGCGCTTGAACGAGTCCACATTAAGCGATTGTCTCGACGCGTTGCCCACCCGGAGAGCGAGTCCCTCACTCTGCCGCTGGCTCTGTAGCTCCTTGTTGCTCTCCAAGTCTTGCAACGTCTTACTGAAAGGGTTCGGGGGCGGAGTGGCCTGCGCAGGGCTGGCGCCCTGGCCCATGGACGGTGGCGGCTGCGGCGGAGGCGGCTGATATACGGCGTCATCGCTCGGCCACGTCATGGATGGGGATTGCTTAAAGGCATGGCTGTCGGCGGCGAAGGAGTTGTTGTGCAGGGCATTGTCGTCAACTCCGGTCGGCCAGTCGGGCGAGTCAGGGGACAGCGGAGGCGGCGACAGCACGCGAACCTTCTTGACCACTTTCGGCCTCCTGCCGTCCGCAAGAGGCGAACCGCTGCGCAGGCTTGACTTGGCTGGCGACGGCGCTCGCGTCTTCGCCGTGTCAAGGGCCTCGACCGTCTTCTTCCGAAACGGGTTCGACGACATGAGGGTTTTCCTTTTTTTTTGCCCTTCTCTTTTCTCTCTTTCTCTTCTCTTCTGCTCCCTTCTCCTTTCACACGTCGCAGGAGCGAATGACAATCGAGATCCGGATCTAGTCAATAATGAAGTAAATCGTAAAGCTCGACGGGAGGGCGCGGAGGAGGCGGCGGGAGCAACGGAACACAAAGAGACGATGACGCAGTGGCCCGCCCGTCGGCTCAGGCCCACGGCGGCTCGGGACGATACGGACGATGGCTACTAGTCCTGCTGTATCCGCTCGGGGTTAGAATTTGAGCGAGATTCTGTTCTGTACCTAGATTCTGTCGGTCTAGGGGCAGATTGGCCTCTGCTCTGCACAAGCTGCGTGAGGCCAGAGGCGTGACATACATTGCTGATTGCACACTCAAGGGTGACATCAGCCACCTCGAGAAAGCTCGACCTACCCGGTAGCTTTGGCTGCTCAAGCTAACTACCCTACACACGACCGGCTTGTCGAAGAAGTGTTCAGTGCTCACGGATATCGACGCTGCTGCTCACCACCACGTGGCAGTCCGTTAATATGCCTCATAATTCCTAATTCCTAGCCTCAATTTTGTGCTTCTGTCGTTACTATTATTCTAGCTCATACGAAAGGCTCTATAGTTATCATGCGTGCTTTGAATCTACAGGTACATACATACATACGTACGATGAAGAGATGCTATGTGTACTGAATGAAACATGATATAGAGTGCCCGTGTAATAGATATAGGGTAGGTAGTCGACACCCCTTACGAGGTGAAAAGGGATTTCCAGGTCTCGACGGTCTTAGACAGCCGAGTCACAAACTCAGAGCAGATACTAACCTAGGTAACCACGACTAGCCTGCTCGGGTCAAGCTCCTCCTCTGATTAAGATGCATTGAGGTTTCGTCATGCCGCTACAGCACCCCACATGCTCCCCTGCTCCCTGCTCCTTGCCCGAAGCACCCTCCCCAGACCCAGGGTAAGCTGTCGCGGAAGCACGTCCCCGGCATTCCTGACAAACAACCCAACTGCTGTATATATGTAAACAAGCCGGCCTCCAACCGCGTCGCGAGCCTGACTGGAAATCATAGATTCGTGTCATCTTTACTTTTGAACAAGTGATGTGTAAAATTACATGTCGCGCTACAAGGCGGCCGGGCCTGTTCTCGCTACCCGGCCTCGCTGAGAGACCTATGCGGCTGGCCCCCAATCGCGTCGTTTCCCCCCCCCTCTCTTGCGCGTAACGGAATCCCAGAGTTTCGCCACGATTGGCGGCTACCCGGACAAGATGATGAATCAAAACCAGAAAAACAAATGGCTTCCCAACAGTCCCACCCAGTCAATTCAGGAGACACCCCAGTGCCACGTCTTCTCCTTGACGTGCCATTCCAACCCCAAAACGCCGTAAGTAGAATATGGTCTGAGGGAAGGTGAATAAGTAGACGGTGGGAAGCGCGTTACGCCTTAGCAGCCGCCGGCTTCTTGGGCGCGGCTGGCTTCTTGGGCGCCGCAGCCTTCTTCGCCGCGGGCTTTACCGCCTTTGTCACGCGACCAGATTTTGTCTTAGTTGTGACGGTCTCGAGCTTCTCAGCCTGCGCCATAGGTTAGACGAAGAGGCGGAGGAGTAGAAGTCGGATGAACTTGCCTGAGGAGCGGCACCAGCAGGTGCATCAGTAGCAGCCTTTTTCGGGGGGGCGGCCTTCTTGGGGGTAGAAGCGGCGGCCTTCTTGGGAGTGGAAGCGGCCTTCTTCGGGGCGGCGGCAGTCTTCTTTGGCGCAGCAGTAGCAGCAGCAGCCTTTTTCGGTGCAGCAGCCTTCTTCGCCGCCGTCTTGGCAGTCCCATCTTTCTTCGCAACGGGCTTCTTCGGCTCAACCTTTTTCTTGGCCAGCTTGGTGCCACCTGAGGGACCCTTGGGTTGAGCAAAGATGCCCTTTTCGACGCCATTCTTCAGGGCCTTGTTGAAAAGAGCGTCGAACATGTTGTCCGACACATTGAGCTGGTTGTTTGCTTTGACATACTTCTTGAGCTGTGGCCGGCTTTGGGAATCGTCAGTGCGAGTCGGTAATGACGGGATAAATGTCATCACTCACCTAGAGCCGTTGCGATCTTTGAGCTGTGGGGAGAACGCGTCAGCACAGGCACAAAGAACTGGTTAGGCGGAGAGTGGTTCGCAGGACGCGTCACCAGCCAGGCGGAGGGAAACAGTGCGTGATACGTACGTTGACGATGGCGTCAGTAATCATGTCCTGCGGTCGTGTTAGAGAAGCGCCGCACAACAAGAGCTGGACGAGTAAAACAAACCTGATAGCTGGCGTGCGTAGGGCCAGACTTGGCGGTGGCCGGCTTAGCGGCGGAGTCGGCCTTCTTGGGAGGCATGGTGCAGAGGGTGTTTGATGAGAGAAGAGAAAGAAGAGTAACGAGAAGAGAGCAGAAGAGGGGAAAGGAGAGGGGGAAGGGGATTGACTGTCGCGTTGGGAAGAGCAAGAGAGGAGAACCGGGAGCTAATGGTGGGCGCGCGCGCAAGGGGACGGGGGTTGTTTATATACCGGGCGGGGGCGAGACCGCAATCAGTACATGCAATGTACATACAACATGGTACATACATACAGCGGGAGCCTCCTGGGCTGGGCTGGGCTGGGCTGAGCTGGGCGGCCGGCCACGGGCCATGCATGCTCCATCCGCTTCCCTCCCACACATTTTTCTCTGCAGTTATTAGTGCGATCCGAGCCGGTACCGTTCCCGGGAGGTAGTGGTGGCAGTAGACTAGCAGTACTACGGATATTGGTAGAGGAGATAGCGGTAGCTGCCCCTCGAAGCCCGACGAGAGGGACATTGACAGTAGGTACATCGGTCAGATGCATCTATCTGGTAGGTAGTTTTCCCCCAAAACTTGCTCTCCCTTTCTATCACTCCGTCTCTCCATCTAACTATCTCTGTCTCTCTGTCTTTTCATCCCATTTACCCTCTACGGATACCTCTGTCTCTCTTTCTCTGTCTGTGTCTTTTTTTTTAAATATTTTCACGCACCTTCTTCAGTATGCGCTGCATGTGTGTAGCACAGATGCATGTGAGCGGGCATGTCTGTCTGTTAGTACCTCGCCCTAGGTGTACTCACGACAGAAGTACAGGTACATGACAATCGACGCCGTAAAAGTGGCTGCCTGCCTCCCACATCAGTGACCACAACGTCTCTCTTTCTCATTGGCCAGTTGAGTGATCTGGTGTGGGAAAAGCACTCACTCTCCCACTCAGCCCATCCATTCGTCGCCTGTCAATCCTTTGACACTCAAGGTTTTGCGCTAGATTGCTGGCGTGGGAATGATCTTCCTGCGAGACGTGTTGTGTTTTGGCTGGCCGTCCGTCGCGTGCACCCTAGTGGTGCAAATAGCCTATCTGCTAGTGCTAGTCGGCTATCCTCTCCCGACCACCGACTGAGGCTATTATCCTCCCCCCCCCCCTTTGTAAACCTACCCTTACGTTTGTGGTGCCACCGAAAAAATTAACTGTGTCTCCTCTCTCTTCCTCCTCAAAATTTCCCTTGCCTCGACTCTCGTCTGCGCGTCGTTGTTGGTCTTGACGCTGTTGCCCACCACCACTGCTCCCTATTGCTTGCGGAGTTTGACCCAACGCTGCTGCTGATCACGACACCTATTGTTTTTCTCCTCGTTTTTTTTTGTTTCCCTCCTCATTCTTCCAGTCCACCCGCGTCACTTCACCGCCGACTATCGGATGACTCTGACTCCGATACTGGTCCACACCATCAATCCTTTGGCTGTTGTATCCGCAGTATCAGGCGCCGAGCCCGGAGCGAAGCGAAATAATCCGTGCCGCTGCACACAGAGCCTTAGTACTAGTAACCGTAGAGTAGTCTCCACGACGCGCGGTCCTAGGTAGGTACTGACACTTCAAAATTAATCGACACAAGGCTGCGGTGAAAAGAGATGCGACAAACTCAACTCATGCGCGTATTGTGTTCATAGATACGGATATATCCAGCTCTGTGGCGATAAATTTCAAATTCCTTTCGCCATCCCTACGCACGTAACCGGATCACTTACACCGAGTTGCTGAGACTGGAGTCGAACTCTACACGTGACCTCGGACCCCTCCACCCCGCGTTGGTTGACGACTCGTATCAAAGACAGCTGATTAGGATGGCCATCTTCATCACGCGTAGCGCCGAAAAATGTCTTGTTCCAACACGTATTGCTCCGTACCGAGCACACATATGTACATATGGCCGACGAGTGCCGTGGCTTCTCATATGTATGTATGTGTGTGCAGTATATGTATGTATCCGAGATTATCCACAGGAACATTTTCAAAGACCCAACATCTTAGTCTCGACTTCCCGTCGTCCAAAGTCACACTTGGGAATAGCATCAGTTTCTGCATACATACATACACACAAACTTCGTACTCTTTGCGTCTTGAACACGTTGTGCACACGCGAAGAGTGTTCATATCTACCCTATACCACCTTTAGCATTGTAAATATGTATGTATGTTAAATGTTAATATAGAATTAGGCTTGTAAGTTGTATGTAATCCGTATGTACGGATTAGCTAAAGTATGTATGTACAATGTGCTGTGTCCTTGCAGCTTGTTCGCAGTTGCCGCAGATTCTTAACCTATATTTTGCAAATTATTAGCAATTCCAGTACATACGGCCATACCTACTAGAGAACACGGGATCCCGTCCGCTCTCCCCTAGTTAAACTGGTAAGGGGCAGATTAGTAGTTGGGTCGGTGACGACCAGCGAATACCGGCTGCTGTATGTTTTTGCATTTCATTTTTAGCCCCCCTGCCATAACAGGGTTCTCCTTTATCAACTACCTAGTGTTGTGAGTTCTGCAACTTTGAAAGCGGACTAAATCTTCTTACACCTCTTCTTCATGCGTGGAACTATTATACAAATTTGTCACTGTTCATATATATATATATATGATACATATGTGCATTTTTAGGCATTCATTCGTGTCAACTTCCTGTCTAGTATACATACGCAGGCAGGTAAGTATCATCGTCTATCCATGAGTCTCTTGCATCACCACTTATCTGTACGACACATGCTTGTAACCCGATCCCGATTCGCGATCTGCTTGCCATCTCCAGCGAAGAACTACGGTGGTCTTCACTTGGTCAAAATGTTTGATTGGATGCAGAGAGCCTGTACATATGTACATACATATATCAGAAAAGGCTGCACTGCCTCTGTAACGGACAGCCACCAAGCTAGAGAGGAGTTTCTTAACACGTATCCGTATGTAGTATGTATGAACTCAGGAGGCAGTCAGAACGTACCTACACTGAGGCTACACCATACATACATACCTACATATCCGTACATACTATCTGTACACCGTCCTAACGTCCGTAGTACATTCATACCTACCACCTACCTACCTACCTACATGCATAGAGGAGGTTGAAAAAAATGTCGATGTTCCGTCGCTGAATCGTCGTCAGCCGCAAAGTAGCGTATATCCTGTCCTCGCAGAATAATACGTGCGACCAAGATAAGGGATACTTGCATGCCGGAGAACAAAAGCCCCCGATCCGGGGCACCCGCCAATGAGCGACGAAACGCCAATCTGGCCAGCGAGGCACGATCGCACCGCCGACAAAAACGAGCTGTTCGACGGGATGGAAGCTCTCGTCGGCCGCTAAAACCGCTTCAGTTGATTCCGCTCATCGCTATTAGTCTTTCCCTCACCCGGTGCATGCTTCGAACGGCTCGAGACCGACGACGGAACGCCCTGCAGCAAGCCGCGGTTCGCCATGTCCGACTACTCGCAGTATCACGCTCTCGGCCAGGGCATGGGTAATGATCCCAACGATCCGAATCGTCAAAGAGCTCTTGGCGTAGGCCAGCCGCCCTATCAACAGCAGGGAGCCCCATATGGCGCTGCCGCTGTGCCGCCGTATGGGAGCCATCCAGCCACCGGCCTCCCGCAGAGCCAAAGCTTTCAAGGAGGTCAGTTAGACGACGCGTCTCTGGCCGCGCAGATGGGCAGCATGAATATAGCACCAGCCGCAGATGGACATGGCACCCGCAAGAAGAGAAGAGACCGGCATGCCTATCACGTGGTCGAGCCGACAGGCTCTTCGCAGGCCTTTAACGGCATGCCGCCTCCCGACGTCGCGGGTAGCCAGTTCATGCCCGCCGGTGTTGGTCAGTTCGGAAACGCACAACAGGCCAACCCGAACCAGTTTCCCGTTCCCGTCGGGGCCTCGTTCAGCCCGGGAGGCTTCGTGGCCGGCAACGGCTCTACCGATGACGCGGCGGCAACCATCGCGCCGGCCGGCCAATCCAAAGTCTCCCAGGACGATATGCCAAGCGTGCCTCTTGCGCGGGATGTGGCTCAGCAGCACTGTCTCCGCAACATCTATCCTACCTTTGAGCGCCATGTCCCTCCTCCCTCGACCGTGTCTTTTGTGGCCTTCGACCAAGGCAACGCGTCGCCCAAATTTGCCCGCCTCACGCTCAACAACATTCCCGCCACGGCCGACGGCCTGCAAGCCACGGGACTACCTCTCGGTCTACTCCTGCAACCCCTCGCGCCTTTGCGGCCAGGAGAGGCAGAAATCCCCGTGCTGGACTTTGGAGACGCCGGCCCGCCACGATGCCGCAGGTGCCGCGCCTACGTCAACCCCTTCATGATGTTTCGCTCCGGGGGCAACAAGTTCGTCTGCAATCTCTGCACGCATCCCAACGACACGCCCACCGAATACTTTTGTGCTACGACGCCACAAGGCGCACGGGTCGACCGCGATCAGCGTCCGGAGCTCCATCGCGGTACCGTCGAGTTCGTCGTGCCCAAAGAGTACTGGACGAGAGACCCTGTCGGATTGCGCTGGCTGTTCATCATAGACGCGACTCAGGAGTCGTACAACAAGGGCTTCATGGAGACGTTTTGCGACGGTATCCTGAATGCTCTGTACGGAGGCGAGGGCCAAAAAGCGGAGCAAGGTGGCGAGCCGAAGAAGAAGATAGCCAAGGGTGTCAAGGTCGGCTTCATGACATACGACAAGGATATCCATTTCTACAACATGAACGTAAGTCCCCCAATCACCAGCTTCCGTCTGTCCTGGTAGCCCCAAGTTGACAATGGTCGTTGCGCTGTAGCCCCGTCTAGATCAGGCCCAGATGATGATCATGCCCGATCTGGAGGACCCCTTTGTGCCTCTCCATGAGGGCTTATTCGTCGACCCGTACGAGTCCAAGGCGCTCATAACTTCTTTGTTAGCCCGGCTGCCGGAGATGTTTTCTGTCGTCAAGAATCCTGAGCCGGCGCTATTGGCGGCCCTGAACTCGGCCCTGGCCGCCTTGGAGACGACGGGGGGCAAGATGGTGTGCGCCTGCTCGGCGTTGCCGACATGGGGACCGGGGCGTCTATTCTTGCGCGACGACGGCAATCACCCGGGCGGCGAGATGGACAAGAAACTGTACTCGACGGAGCATCCGGCCTGGAAAAAGGTTGCGGAGAAGATGGCAGCTTCGGGCGTCGGCGCCGACTTCTTCCTCGCGGCTCCGTCAGGGGGCTATCTCGACGTTGCGACGATCGGTAAGCATCCGCAGGGGGAGGTGAGGAGAAGAGCTGGCTGTGGCTGACGCGACGCGCCCGGAATAGGACATGTGGCCGCGACGACGGGCGGCGAGACGTTTTACTATCCCAACTTTATCGCTCCTCGGG
Organism: Ophiocordyceps camponoti-saundersi (nom. inval.); assembly: GCA_003339415.1. Lineage (NCBI taxonomy): Eukaryota > Fungi > Ascomycota > Sordariomycetes > Hypocreales > Ophiocordycipitaceae > Ophiocordyceps > Ophiocordyceps camponoti-saundersi. Next base: position 97,229 of record PDHQ01000062.1, read on the forward strand.
ACAGCCCGAAGCTGTCGGCAGAGATTGCGCATGCCGTGACGAGAGAAACGGGATTCCAGGCTCTCATGAAGGTCCGGTGCTCAAACGGTCTGCAGGTTGCCGCGTACCACGGCAACTTTGTTCAGCACACGTTCGGCGCCGACCTTGAGATTGGGGCCATTGACGCGGACAAGGCACTGGGGGTATCGTTTAGTTACGACGGCAAACTGGACGCGAAGCTTGATGCGCACTTCCAGTCAGCTCTTCTCTACACGACGGCATCGGGCCAGCGCAGAGTGCGGTGCTCCAACATCATTGCCAGCGTCAGCGAGACGGCCAAGGAGGCGGGCGCGAGGGAGCAGAGCATCCGCAGCTGCATGAAGTTTGTGGATCAGGATGCCGTCGTGGCCTTGGTGGCAAAGGAGGCCAGCACGAAGCTGGCGACGACGTCGAGCGGCCTCAAGGACGTACGCAACTGGCTAGCCGAGCGAGCCATCGACATCATGGCCTGCTATAGGAAGCACTCGGCGCAGCCGCACCCACCGGGCCAGCTGGTGATGCCAGAGCGACTTAAGGAATTCTGCATGTACGTGCTCTGCCTCGTCAAGTGCAGGGCTTTCAAGGGCGGCATGGAGGGCTCGGATCGGAGGGTGCACGAGCTGCGGATGGTACGGTCGATGGGCTCGACGGAGCTGAGCCTGTACCTGTACCCTCGCATAATCCCAATCCACAACCTGCAACCGGAAGAAGGCTTCGCCGATGGGGAGACGGGCTCCCTCAAGATGCCTCCGGCGATACGAGCGTCGTTTAGTCGAGTCGAGCCCGGGGGCGTTTATCTGGTGGATAACGGACAACAGTGCCTGCTCTGGTTCCACGAGCAGACGTCACCCAACCTGGTGGCGGACCTCTTCGGCGAGGGCAAGGACTCGCTGCAGAGCCTGGACGCGTACACGTCGTCGCTGCCGGTGCTGGAGACGCACCTGAACTGCCAGGTCCGGAACATTATGGAGTTTATCAAGACGATGAGGGGATCCAAGGGCATGACGCTGCAGCTGGCCCGTCGCGGCATCGACGGGGCCGAGTATGAGTTTGCGCGGATGCTGATGGAGGACCGGAACAACGAGGCGCAGAGTTACGTGGACTGGCTGGTGCACGTGCACAAGGGCGTACAGCTCGAGGTGAGTCTCTCTCCTTTTTTGGCCCAACGTCCACAGGGAAAGGTTTGAAATGGCAGAAGCAGAGTGCTAACGGACGATGGATGGGGGTCCAGTTGAGCGGACAGCGCAAGCGAGAAGCCGAGCACGAGGCGGCGCAGAGCATTGCCAACTTGACGGGGCTGAGACCGTCGTACTGGTAGATTCGTCTGTTGGCCCCCATCTTGCCTATTTGTCCTCTCTTTCTTGTTCTTGCTTTTGCTTTACGATGCTTCGTGCCGAGGACGCTCTGTGAGGGTCCGGGGACCCGGATCTGCGTCGTCGTCGTCGTCTTGGAGGAGGAAGAGAATAACTGAAAAGGGTCGAGTATGCCGTACAGCGATTCCGGAGGTCGGTCAGCCAGCAGGCGACGAGCGGCGGGATGGGGAAGAATGAGGTTAGGGGCGAAGAGTCCAAGACAGGCATCGATCAGCTGTTGAAGGCAGAGGAGGATGGTTGTCTAGTAAAGTCTACAAGACTCCTTGTGATATCGACAAGGTCTAACCCCCCTTCCCCCCTTTTTTTGTTCCCCTCCCGCTCAACATTCGAACCTGGTACACATGAATCCTCCCCTTGTTCTCGTCATGTCTCGAGGAAGGCATGTTTAGGTATAGCGAAAGAGGCATGACGATAGGGGGGGGGGGGGAAGAGTTAAGAAAAACATGGCGAAGAATAGGGTGTATCAACATGATGATCGTCCGTCTTTCCATCTGTAAGTCGTAATCAGTCATCGGTTCATGAAGGATGTCTTGTTCTCATGCCGCGTGACTGTATTTTTCGCCTCCATGCCACAAGTCCACCCATGACTGTCCCAAACCCACATCTCACGGAAGGGGAAAAAAGGGGACACGAAAGAAACACAAGTCTTCGGATCATCACAGCCGAGACCTTGTCTAAGGCCTTTTTTTGTTTGTCTTTTCAGTACGGATAGTTGTTTCAACCTCGACGATTTCACTATTTGAAGTTTCGAATTACCTGTTCCTGTTGCTATTCCCCTCAAGCTCAGCTGATGAAGAAAATCCCATGCATATAGACACGATAAAGAACGGGGAGGGTGAATGGTGATGCGTCTGTCTCGCCGCAGTTCTTCATCGGGACGTGCGTTGGGCAAGCTATGTATGTGATGGTACGCTCGCTACCGCGCAACCCCCCCAGAATCCGTAACTGAAACCCTTCTCACTACCGTCGATGGTAAAACATGCAGCCCGTAATCGGACGAAAATTCACCCAGAGGAAGCCCATCTTCATCACAGTGAGAAAACACATCAAAAGCACGTTTAAAAATTCAAAACAGGAAAGGAAAGGAAAAGAACGTATAGACGTACAGGGGGGGAGGGGGGGGGGGGGAATAGGGAGCGAGGGAGAGGAGAGGAGAGGAGAGGAGAGGAGAGGCAGGGAAGAGGGAAAAGAAAAGAAAAAAAGGGCTGTAAAACCCGGGATGGGAAATGGTCGCCGGCTGACCCTCTCTCCTTTCTCCTCCTCCGATATGATATATTCATTCTTTCCCCTCAATATGCGCAAGCATGTAACCCCCAAGAAACCCGACGAATACGCAGCCGATGCTGGCCCCCTTGACTTCACACCCACCCTTACCAGTTGTTGCCTCGCGTGGGGCTGAAGGTCAGGAAAAAAGAAAGCATGGTGACGATTCCCTTAGCTGAAGAGTCGACGTGGAGACGGCATGCAGCCAACGAGCCAGGTTGATACGTCGGACAAGCCACCCCCGGCTCGACAACCGCTGCGTCGTTTTCTTGCCATCCCTCACCCCCTTCCACCTCCCCTTCTCCCCCCCCCTGCCTGGCTCCCCCCCCATCCTCATCCTCACTGGGCCGTACTAAACATGTTAGGGAAGAGTAGGGGCTTCATGACGTGATCATGTTCAGGTCGTATCGCGGATCTGTAGCGCTGAGGACCCGCTCGATCTCGGCGTCGTCAAAGACTCGCTGGAAGATGCTTATGTCGGTCGGATCGCCGGCTCGGGCTCCTGCCGGACTGAGGGAGGAGGTCGAGGCCGCGGCCGCGCGCGCCTCTCGCGACTGGCCACTGACAGACCGGTCCCTTCTGGCAATCTCATTGAGAATCATCCTCGTCGTGCTCTGTTCCGCGTCGTCAAAGGCGAAGACGACGTAGGCAAATCGGCCCCTGAGATCCGGGTCGAAGAGCAAGAGATCGCGCCAGATCTCGGCCACCTCTTGCGGCGGGTTGCGGCAGCTGTTTCCCAAGCCAAAGTCGCCAATGACAACACGGTCGTAGTTGTGATAGAGGCATATCCCTAGAGCGCCTCGCATCTTACGACGCATCATATCTCGTTCTTCATCGAACGAGTACCTCGACCCATTTTGATTGAGCTTCGGCCACCGCGTCGGAGGCACCGACACCACCGGCAGGTCAACCCAGCTGTCTAGGCGGTCGTAGCGGTCGTGGGGGCCCCGCCAGACGACGACCGAGTCTGACAGGATGCCGCCGCCCGAGGGGATGGGGTAGTTGTTCTCCTCTCCCGACGTCGGGTCCGGCGTCGTGAGAGTGGCTGAAAGGTTGCTCCGTCGACAGAGCTTCTCCTCGTACCCGGAACAGCCCGTCTCCCAGTCGCCTCCCGCCCGGCGCTCGTTGGCGGCGCAGATGAAGGGGACGCGGATTCGCCGTCCTCCGGCCGCCTGGCTGTCCGAGAGGCTGTAAGAGTCGGCCGCCATGACGGGATCGCCTGCCACGAAACGGAAGACGGGCGGGCGTGTGGTGGGAACGAGGCGCCGTATGTCCAGCTCCTCCGCCGGTCGCCGGTAGAGGACGGAATACGGGGGAAATTCATGCGCGTGTTGCGAATTGATCAAGGGTATAAAGTTCCTCTTCGTTTCCGCCGCCACGTCGGCCGGCCTCACCCTACCGGTCCTAGAAGCCGGTGGCATGTCTGATTTTGCACCAAGACGATTGGATACGATGGTTGAGTGATGCCGGGCAGGGGTTGATGGCGAGCGGGGGCCAATTGATTCATGGACGAGACGACTAGACGGGCCTTATATGTAGCCTCTCTAGCTGATCGTCCCTCGGCTGCAGGGAAAGACGCTCTCACCACCACTCAGACGGGCAGAAGCGAGGTGTAGGGATGTTCGACGACCTGTGCGACCCAGTATGTCGAGGATCTGAATCAGCTGTTTGGAACAGCCTTCTCCAGAGGCGAGAGGCGAGGCAGTCCGCATTCAACGCAAGAGGAGATGGCGTCGTATCGTCACGCCGCCCAGGAAGAAGCCGGATCTAGGCTTTCGGATGAAGTGCCGGTGGAGAGGCACTAGCAATTTAAACATGGCCGAGGGGGGAGCATTCGGCGCCCATGGACGGCGATACAACGAGTGGCTGCGCGGCTGGAAGATCTCACAGCATTAGGGCCAAGCCGGGGGGGGGGGGGGGGGGGAGGAGGGGGAGGGGGACCGTCGGGTGTCGACATCTTAGACATGGACCCTGGGCGGCAGGCTTCCTGGAACCCTGGCATGGGCCACGTCGGTAAGCCGAGGAGGCCATGGAAGATTCACCGACCCATCTTGATCTGATCTGTGTGGTACCTCATCTCGCCTTGGTCCGATGCCGTGGCATGTAAATGCCTTTCAAGCCCCAGCACGTCTGAATCCAGAGTCGCATCAAAGGACGGTGAGAGAATGGGAGAAGAGGGGAATAGGAGAGGGGGAGGGGGGCGAGAGTCTGACACGGAGAGGAACGAGATTCGGCAGGCCGGGCTGACCGATTCGAGCAATGATCCGAGACTGGGCGAGACACGGAGGCGGAGGAGAAGAGACGACGAGAGCTCGTTGGCATTTTGGGGGTGGGGGAAATCACTCGGATGCCGGGAGAGGCGCGTCTCCAATGGTGGGCGGCCAGGAGGGTTTATTGGCCAGACGTGAAGAGGCGAGACCAGGTCGTTGAAAGAAGTGACGTTGTCTTGATGGTTGATATGGAAGAGATGAAAAGTGTCTAGGGTATCCAGCTTGAGCACAATCAATCGAATCAACCACCAAGACGGCCGGAGTCACTTTATTCCGCTTTGCAGAGAGGCCTTTTCTTCCCCTTCCCCCTTCAGCCTCTGCTAACGGACTCTTCTGAACGGCAGCTCTCGATGGTGACGCCCAAGGCATGGCGTCGACAAGGTTGCCGCCTGCTTGCCTCGCGCTCTTATTCGGCCAGCGCGCCCAATTCGCCGATCCGGAACGTGGCCGACATCAAGGCCTGGAAGCCAGCGGTTGACGTGCCGCATGTCGAGGTGTGCGGTTGGGTGAGGTCGGTGCGCAAGAGCTCGGGCGTCCGCTTCGTCGACATTACCGATGGATCGTCCATGAGGCCGCTGCAGGCCGTCGTCGATAAGGCGCTGTCCGGCGAGTAAGCACTGACATGCCACGCACATCCTTGTTGGCCCGTGGCGGCAGACAGCTTACCACCAACCCCCCTCCCTCCCCCCCTTTCAAGCATACGACCCGGCGCTGCTGTTCGCCTCAACGGCACTCTCAAGAGTACGTCGAGGGACGCTTCTCCGGAGAAAACGGCAGAACGTGTCTCAAATGTCCCATCGTCTGGCTCGGTAGCCAGTCAGACGACGACGCATGAGCTCCACGTTGATCGCGTCGACGTCTTGGGAGCGTCGGACCCGCGGGTGAGTCCCGGTCGTAGATACGAGAGCGCCTGATGATGACGACTCCCTGACACTTTGCCTTGGGCCCGCAGACGTACCCGATTCAGAACAAGTACCAGACGGCCGAGAGTCTGCGCACCATTTCGCATCTGCGATGGCGAACGCCGCTCAACGCGACGCTGCTCCGTCTGCGCTCCGACGCCATGGCCGTCCTCACCGACTTCTTCTCGGGCCAGGGGTTCCAGCAAACGCACACACCCATCATCACCTCGTCCGACTGCGAGGGCGCGGGGGAAGTCTTCGTCGTCAAGCCGGACGACTTCTTCAAGAGCCCCAAGTATCTCACCGTCTCGTCGCAGCTTCACCTCGAGGCTCTGGCCCAGTCGCTGGGTAAGGTGTGGACGCTGTCGCCCACCTTTCGAGCGGAGCGGAGCGATACGTCGCGGCATTTGAGCGAATTCTACATGCTGGAGGCCGAGATGAGCTTTGTCCGAGACATGGGCGACGTCATGGACCTGGTGCAGTCCATGTTGCGCGCCCTGGCGGCGGGGCTGACCCAACGCCACGCCGCGACGGAACTACACGTCAATAGGCTCGATTCGCGCGACCCCGCAGAGCGTCTAGCCTTTGCGGAGCTTGCCTCCGGAGACGAGCTGGGGCGGCGGTGGCGAGGCTTGCTCAGTCCGGGGAGGTGGCCTCGCATCACCTACACCGATGCCTTGGCACGACTGCAAGCCGTCGCCGACCAGTTCGAGCACGAGCCCCTGTGGGGTTGCGCCCTCCAGTCAGAGCACGAGAAGTACCTGGCCGAGCAGATGGGTTACAATGAGGCCGAGGACGCGTCGATGCCCGTCTTCGTAACCCACTTCCCGCAAGACATCAAGGCATTTTACATGCTGCCTTCGGACTCACCGCCGGCGGCGACGGGCGCGGGCCAGACGGTCGAGTGCTTCGATCTCTTGGTGCCGGGCGTCGGGGAGCTGGCTGGCGGGTCCCTGCGCGAGCATCGGCTGATGGAGCTCGAGGACAGGATGAGACGGGAGGGACTGGACACAGGAGCCGAGATGGCGTGGTACCTCGACTTGAGACGCTGGGGCTGTCCTCCTCACGGCGGCTTCGGCGTCGGTTTCGACAGGCTGTTGAGCTACTTGGCTGGTGTGGCCAGCGTCCGCGACGTGGTGCCGTTTCCGCGACACTTTGGCCGCTGCGACTGTTAGTTAGGCGGGGTGACACGACAAGGCGAGGATGGCATTTTCTCTGTCTTTCTCTCTCTGTCTTTCTCTGTCTCTCTCTCTTTCTTTCTCTCTCTCTTCCTCTCCCCCCCCCCCCCCCCCCCCCCCCCCCCCCCCCCCCCCCTCCCCCCCCCCCCCCCCCCCCCCCCCCC
>PDHQ01000062.1:104406-170653 GCA_003339415.1 Ophiocordyceps camponoti-saundersi (nom. inval.)
GGGGGCGGGGGGGTGGCTCTTTTTTTTTTTTTTTTTTTTTTTTTTTTTTTTTTTTTTTTTTTTTTTTTTTTTTTTTTTTGGCCCCCCCCCCCCCCCCCCCTCTCTCCCCGCGTCTCTCTCCGTCTCTATCCCTCTCCCCCTTTCCCCCCCCTTCTCTCTACATACATATGTATGTGGTCATCTTCGCCGGTTTGGCAGTTGCCGTCCCGACGTTACGGGATGGCCGCCCAGATTTCATCGAATAGTGACACTTCTAATCTTTGCTTTCCCACATGTCGTGTACATACATATGTACATACATTGATACTCGCAAATGCCTGCTCGGCTTTATCTAGAGTTGAGGCCGTCACACCCTTCCATCAATAGCCAAGCGATTCCGCTGGGTGTGGTGACACGACAGGGACAGGGCGCACGACCTTTCGATTGTGCAGATGCCAATCTTGTTGTTCTATTTTTTTCATTTCTTTTTCTTTACATATGTACATACATGTGAACATATGTATGTATGTATGTGTGTATAGGTAGAGAAGAAGCCGATGGTGGGAAGAAAGACGACTCTCAACTCGGGAGATGCCGTAGCTTTACCCCTTTTCCTCTCGGCGACCGTTTACCGGCACGTATGTACATACAACATAGCTGTGTGCATATAGACTTTCCTTCCCTGCTCTTTGGATCATCACTTTGAGCTTCTTGCTGTGATCAAGCGGGTGATGTGGTTGTATGTACATGGGAGGAAGCTTGACGGCGATCGAGGTCCAATCTCACTGGGAAGAGGGATGAGTCCATCCGTCGTTGGGGATCTTTGCGTTGGAGGCCTTCTTTGTTTGAATTACTGACCGGCATTCCATACACAATGGAGGTGTAGGGATGTACAGCCCAGAGTCGTCTGAGCGCGGTTCGTGAACAGACGGAAGGCTGCGACAACTCTATCGTGCACAGGCGCAGAAGCGTGACGATGATCAGGTTGAGGGAGATATGTGTACATATGTACATATGTATCATCCATCCTTCTATCCATTCATTGTAGCTACACGCCTACATCATATCTACCTACTATGGTATTGCGTGTATATAGTGTGTGTGTGTGTGTGTTGTATAATGTACGGACACAACTGCCCTCCAGCATATAGGGGTGGGAGTAGGATACAACAACGAAGGGGGGAGCCTTGGCCGGCCGGTCGTTGCGGAACAGGGCGAAACAACAAATGCTTAGCCAACTCCTGATTCGCCATGGAATGACATGCGAGTTTATGTGTGTGTGTATGTATTAAGACTCCATCGATATAAGGGGGTAGGGTATGCATGTAAACTGACTCTTTCGATACTCGCTTGAACTGAGAGGGAGCAGCTGCGTGAGTGAGTTGAAAACGAGTGGAGGAGAGGAGGAGGAGGAGGAGGGGGGGGGGGGGGGGGGGGGGGTTTAGAGAGAGAGAGAATATAGAGGGGGTGCCGCGTTCCAAAAAGAAGCAAACACGGCGGCGGCCCGCCTCACAGATACAACTTTTTTTTTCCCCNNNNGCTGGGGGGGGGGGGGGGGGGGGGGGGGGGGGGGGGGGGGGGGGGGGGGGGGGGGGGGGGGGGGGGGGGGGGGGGGGTGGTGATTGAGAGAGAGACGGACTATAGAGGCGTTGCCGTATTCAATAGAGACGCAATCTCGGCGGTGTCCCCCTTTCGAATTATGCTTTTTTTTTGCCCATATATATGTATGTACATAGTTATACGTGTGTATATGCATATGGCTATAGGACTATATCAGCCGTAACGAATAGAGTCTCTCCTCCCTTCAGTTTAAGCAACCAACCAACCATAACTAACAAAGCCACATCTCGGAAACAAGTACGACTCCAATCGCGGAAACTTCTTCTTCCTCCAAAGACTGAAGAGGGAGAAAAAAGGGTAACGGAACCTTTTTTTTATTCCTTTTCAAGAAAGAGAGAGAGCCGATTGGTTTCTTTTTCTTTTTTTTTTTATTCATTTTGCCTTTGAATAATGCTCGTGGAGCCGAGACCTTGTTTTTTTTTTCTTTCCCCCCCCTTGCCTGACTCGGCCTTTTTTTTTCAGCTTGCTTGGTTGAGAGGGATTAGGGGGGGTGCGGCCAAGGCAAACGCGTGGGTTGGGCAGGGGGAAGGGGAAAGGATGGGATGTGTGGATGTGGAGTTTCTGCTTGTCTTGAGGAAGAGGAGGAGGTTGTTGATGGGAAGTGAACGTGTTGGTTTCTTGAATGCAGGCATATGTACATACACACGACTGTATGGAAGTAAGTGACGGTTGCAATGAGTTTACATGCATGTTGTTGTCATGCTATTGTCTTTGTATGTTGTTGTCGAGGGTCACCTTCTATCTACCAGGGAAGAAGGAGAAAATACACGTACATACATACTGTACATACATAGTTGCGTCAGACACAACCAGTTCGGCTTTTGAAGTCAATCGCCTCGTCAATAACATCAGCCTCCTTTCAAACCCACATCTCCTTTCAAGCGGAACATTGAAAGATACTTACATACAACAAGGTAGGCGAAGAGAGAAGAGGAAAAAAGGGAGTAACAGCCAAGTCCTTGGGACATGCATAGCTGGAGAGTTGACAAGGGGAGGCAAAGCACGCCCCCCCCCCCTTTCCATCTCCACCTATAAGTGAGGCTGCGATGGAGTCCTCTGTGACTCAAAGCCATGCACATATCCAAGCCCACCCCTCTCTTCGTGTTGTCCGTCTACCTTGGATGGGACAAGGTGGATTCAGAAATGCTATGGTTACGTGGAGTGAGGTTATACACAAGGTAAGGCTATAATTTAAAATTAAACCATACCGGTCAAAGCACATAGGCTATATCCGTAGAGCATACATAGGCTATAGGTCTTACATACATATGTACTATGTACAATGCCGTGCCACGCCGGTGCAACCTAGACAACTCCTATTCCGATTGATTGATTGGTTTTCTCTCTCCCCACTCACTCGCAACCCATTATCCGTGCGTAGAGGGCGCGAGGAATGACAATATGTAATGGTGACGAAAGGAAAATAAACAATAAGAAGAAGACAAGACAGGCTTTCCTGGCTCACATTCGCTCTCCTATCAAAGGAGGGAACACATCTTGTGAACGGATACATGCCTTGATACATTTATATCATCTGTATGTATGTATCATGTATGCATGATTCTCTCGGTAGGTATGCGAGGACGATATGTACAGCATGTCAAGAAGTATGCATACATACATAGGTAGGGTTCACAAGACGGACTAGGGGTATTGAGCAGTTAGAAGAAAAAAAAGTCTAAGCTCCGCCGGAGACCCAGACCGCAGGAAAAGGGAACAAGGAAAAAGGAAAACACTGGGCCGTTTAACTTTATGCTTGTTCGAAATCCATTGCAGACTATGCGTATAGTTTACAGGGACAGATACATATGTACATACATATAGTGGAATCCAAGAAAGAAGGGTTGGGTTGACTTTAACAACCCTCCCCCCGGAGCCTCTTATCCGGCGGAAGGAGACGGAAGAGAGAGAGAGAGAGGGGTGTGGGGAGAGAGGTAAAGAGAGAAAGAGGGAGATACGGAAAGAAAGGAAACAAATGAAAAGGTTAAGGGGTATTGGAGTGGGTTGCTGGGCGGGGAAAAGGGGGGGGGGGAATCCGTAGGAGCCGAAGGGGGAGGCAGAACAAGTGTGTGCGCGTCACAGGATGGGCAGATGGTATACACAGAGCAATGTATAGCAGTCACAGCATTGTATACCTACCTACAATGTAGCCATGATGGGCGCGATGAGTATATGAGTGGATGGATCATGGACGCATGTATGACGTATCTGGATAAGGATAGGACATGGCATGGCATGATTAAGATAGGAAACAGCATAGGCTACTGGGCAGGGCATGGTAGGGCATAACAAGGTTATGTACATACTTTACCTACATGCATGCATAACATGGAAGGGTACGGATAGATGAACGATAACTACACATACATACAATACGCATCATCCGACTTTTTCTCTATTCTCCTTAGACTCGTGCAAATCCCAAGCAGCGGCTTTGCGTCTTCTGGCCGGGGGAGGAGATCTATGTATGTATGTATACCCAGGGCCGAAACTTGATCTGGGTCAGGTTTTTATTTTTTTTTTGCCCTCTCAAAGGAACAAGGAGATGGGAGTGTATGTATGTATATATGTTTACAAGTATGTAAGAAGACGAGTGACTGACTCGACCAAGGGAGTCGGAGGAGTTTGGGGGAACAGAAAGGAGACGACGAGGGGAAGGGGGGGAAGAGAGAGAGAGAGAGAGAGACAAGGAGAGAGTTGGTCAATGCCGAGGTATACATACATACCTATCTACATACAGACATAGGCTCTAGGTACTTACCTACCTAGTTACAGCATGTTGTATGTATGTTGCAGATTTGCATGTGTGTGTGTGTGTCGCCATGGGATCTGCCTAGGAGATTAAGCATGCATCTTCTTTCGTGTCTGTCCATAAGCCTACCTACCTACCTAGATGGTGTGAGCGTATTAGCCTGTGTTTTACATCAGTGTGCTTTACGTATCCGCACATACATACGCATGTGTATCAATTAACTCGGGTGGCACAACAAGCAACGAACAACTACCTATAAACGCGTGTAGAAGCTTACACTCCGGAAAGTCTCCCCCTCTTGAATTCCCTCCCTCCTCTTTAGCAGCCTAGATATACAAAGAAGAAAGGGACAAGGGAAAGAAAAATACATAGGCTAGCCTCCCGTCTAATTCAACCTCGACTTGCGGACAGTAGGCCGACCGGAGCGGGGACGCGGGACGGGCCGTGGAAAGGTGGAGAAGGAAGGCTTAGACCGCACCGACGCGGGGAGAGGAAGGGGGGGGGAGCAACACAGTATCCCGGCGCCGGTGGTTTTTTTTTTTTCTCTCCCCTCCCTTCTTTTTATCTTCCGTTGCATACATACATACATACAACATGTGTATGTATATACAGACTTGCCGAGAGAGATCAACTAGAGACTATATTTTCCTAGTAAAAGAGAGAGGGGAAGAGAGACACGATTATGAGACAATGACATTATCATGTTGGTCATGCCCTCTCTCTTCTTCCTCCCAGTATGTATGCATACCCCCTATCCACCCCCCTCCCTTTTTCCACACCCTCCACTACACCACCCCTTTTTTTTCTTTCTTCATTTTCCTTTCTCTCCTTGGTTGCTTTCCCTTCCTCTTCTTTTCCGCGACGCCCGTTTCAGTCAGGTTAGTTGGAGAAGCCGGGACGGACGTAAGTCAGCGGGTGCGGAAGGTAAAGCAACAACACTCGACACGAGCCTTTTTTTACCTTTATTCTCTTTTAGTAGAATTGTTCTTGTGATGAATGATGTAAGAGAGAGAGATGAACGAGAGACTCGAGCTGAAGGGGTAAAGGGGATGAAGATTTTGCTATCCCGGACATGCCAGACATGTCTTCTCTCTCTGTATTTCTTGTGAAGTACGCAGGTAGGTATTCAAGTGATTACCTATTCGTAGACAGCAAATATGCATATACATATACATATAAGCATATGTATGTATCTATCCGTACATGCAGATTAGTACTCTACAAAAACCCCGTTTAAAAAGAAAGAAGCATTATGCATAATACTGTCTATAAACCTTTTCTTTGCAAGGAAAGGGTTTAGACAAGAAGATAGTGTTGTGTTTTTTCTTTCTCTTTTCCTTCCTTCCTTTTTTTCTCAACTCCTCCTTCTCCGGGTGATTACTAACTCGATAGTGCCGTTCGGGAAACGTCTAGGATATTTTATATATAAAAGAAACAAAAGAAAAAAAAAACCTTGGTTGCTGCTGCGCCACCTTCGTATGTGTGTCTGTATGATGGATGGATGGATGGATGGATGACCCCCATAAGCTGGGAATGGAAAGTAAAAGAAAAGGAAAGGAATGGGAAATAAATGGAGCGATGGACGGAAAGAAGAAAAGAAGAGAAAATCTCCGTCACGGGCGGAGAAAGCTGGTTGAAATAGTCGTTTGCTTTTCTTACCTAGGTACCTACCCTACCCATGTTTCCGCGCCCTCTGGTCCGCGCCAATGCGAGCCCTAGCTATTCGTTCTTTTTTTTCCCTAAATCTTGATATCTACATAGTACCCATGTATCTGTACCCTCGTGCTGTACGGACATGTACGGATACATGTGTTCGTTTCATCGTTGATACGTGCATACAGACACATGTATCCGTAAGTATGTACGTGTGTCTTTGCTTTCTCCTCGGACCTTTTTTTTTTTTTGCCCTGAACCTCATCGGCTTGGAACGGTCTGCTTGCATGTATGTATGTACATGTGTGTGGCGTCTTGGGGGTGGCAGGGTAAACTCGGACAGTTGCCGATAGACAAGGTGCATGTACAAGCGTATTTACTTTAACAAGGAGGGTTCATCAAGGATGCAAAGAAAAATAAACAGGCAGGCAGATTGTGTTATGTAAAAAGATAAATGCAAATAAAAAAAAAAGCTTGTTTAACTGGTTGCATTAGTCTTGCGCAAGTACATACATATATACCATGTAAGGTGAGGTATGCATACTCGGTCGGGATGACGACAATTAAACTATGTATGCACATACACGATAAGCATCATGTTCTTCCCCCCCCCCCCCCCCTTATCAATTGTTTTTTGTTTTTTTTCTTTTTTGCAGTGCCGGCCGGGCTTTAGATCTGCGACGTGCGTCTCGTAAAAAACCAGGCGGGAAAGGAAAAGCAAAAGAAGACTCGGGTCAAGTCAAGTATGCAGAGAGAGGGTGGCGTGAATTATACTATGTATACGTCCGTATACATACACAAAAGGGGGGAGGGCGTGTCGTTGCGCATACACATACAAAAAGAGTCACTACCTACCCTAGGCAACCCCCCCTCAAGTCACAGAAAGAGATTGACTAACAGGCTGAACAAGTCGCTGTTCTTCTTATTCACTCCCCCTTGCCAGGCTCTCTCTCTCTCTCTCTCTCTCTCTCTCTCTCTATGTCTCGTCAGCCCCTCTTCCCCCCCCCCGGCCGAAAAGGAAAAGGGATCAAGGACAAAAAAAAAAGGAGGGGCCAACTCGGCTGCGACGGCATCTCGAGTTGCGCCAAGGCTCCAAGGTAATCTTCTTTTCTTCTTTCCGAGGGTTTTTTTTATTCCCTTCTTTTTCCTTTTCCTGTAATTAATCGCTGATGTATCCTATACATGAGTGTATGTATGTATGTATACATGTACGCATAGTATCCGTACTTCAGTTAACTCACATTTATCGTTTTCACTCTTTTATCCGTACTTTTTATTTTCGAAAAGGGTTATTAAATAGGCATCAAACTTGCTAAGAGAAAGGCGTGGCTTTGTGCGCGCATCTGCATGCACGCTTCTACATACATTAACATTAGTATACTCATATATCCGTGCTCCTATGCTGTTGCCTGTATGCTATTGTATGTATGTACATACATATGTATGTAGGTTCCCCCCCCCCTTTCTCGGCATCCTTGGAGACAGTTTTCTTAAACCAAGGTATTTTTCCTTGTTTATCGACTCACGCCCTGAGCCATGCGGAATGGGTTTCCGTGCCAAGCCAAGTGGCTTGTAACGCTTAAATTCATGCTTAAAAGCCCCGAGAGCTGCGCGCTTTTGTCTGTACTCACGCCCCCCTCCCCTCTCTCTGCTCCCCCCCCTTTATCCTATCCTATCCACCACTTTGCTCGTTCATCTATTTGCACAACAGCAGATACATGTGTCCACATGTCTGCTTGTGAGAGCATCCCCTTTTCCGCCATACCCGAACTATATACATACATACCATGTGTGTATACGGATACACATTTACGTTGATGAACCTAGTATTCATACATACGTACACAAGTTTATACATATTTATCTACCTGTACTAATACATATGTGCAAGGCATGTAGCACATAGTCTGCATGCATGTCTCTAGAATATCTCATCTGTTTCATCTTTCTTTCTTCCTTTCGTTTTTTCTCTGGCTCTTCCGAGTTAGATTGCTGGCCAAGTCCGTGCAGAGATTAAGTGAAGTAGGTATGTATCAATGTATTTGCATATAATAACCATTACGGATACTTGTATGTGATGGTTATCATGATAATGATAATGATGACTACGTCGGTAAATACATACATGGACGGAAAAAAAGAGGGAAAAGAAAGAGGTAAAATCGTCCTTGTTACTCTTGTCGAACGAGCGAGAGAGAGAGAAAGACAAACAGACAGACAGACAGACACACGCACACACACACACGTAAGAACCCTGGATCGTCGTCGGTCTTGGCACGAGGTACGATCACGACTGACGGCACAACAGCTCGGCACATACGGGCCAGCCTCTTTTGCTTGGCAACCAGGCCTGCGAGGTACCTACCTTTCGTAGTGCCCTGTACATACGGATACCGTACCTCCGCACCTCGATTCCCGTGCCACAGTCACTCACACTGATCACATTCAGACATGTACATATACTATCCGTAGTAGGTGACTACACCGTTGTCCTCGCCTAGCAATTAAAACCGTCCGTCTACTCCTATCTCTTCTTTTCCCGTTATGTGGCAGTGAACTACGTGCATACAGAGGTACATACACACCTCGTAGATAGGGGGAAAGAGAAAAAAAAAGGGGGGGGGGGGGGGTTCCTAGAGGGGGCGGCCGTCGCAGCCGGCTGGGCGGTCACCCATCCGACGTCATCGTCAAGAAGTTCCCCGTAACCAAAAAAAAAGCAGATGCCGGAGGATAGCCGAGCCAAGAGAAAACCTTTTTTTTTTTCCCATTCTCCTCTTGCAGGTATCCATTACATGTGCATACATACATATGTATGTATGTACATACATGTGTTTTTAGCTTTAAATTGTCTTTAACAAGGGCTAGTAAGGTATAAAGAAAGAAGAGCAAATGAATAGATGAATAACCCCAAGTTAGATTAGCAACCTTGTAATGGGCATTATTAGTTTGCAGTGCACAGACTTGGATTGCCCATCTCCATCTACCACTTGAGAAAAAAACCACTCTAGCTCGGTAATTTAACCTCGGCGCTCGCTCAGTAAGTTATCTAACACTCACATATTTTTCGTCTTGGGTCCCGGCGCCGGCGACGGCACCTCCCGCACTGGCCGTCTCTCTCTTCTTTCTTTCTTTTCTACTCCTTTGTCTCAGACCTTGGATGATTCAGCGTCATCATATCTTACCATTTCACCCTAGTAACTAAAAGAGAGAGAGAGAGAGAAAAGGGTAGGCACGGCAGGGAGAGGGGGGGGAGAAAAAGGTTGAAAAGGAAATAATGCCATGGATTCAAGACAATAGCCGCCTTCATCTCTTGTCTTGTTTCTTTTTGTGTCTCCCGGTGAAGAGAGGGAAAGGGATAGTTGCCGCTCGGCTCAACCGAGACAGTCAAGAATTGCGGGAGTGCATGTAGGTAGGTATGTAACTATGTGTGTACATACAGTAGTATGCATGTATGTAAGTATGCTCTTGCTTGTCTTACCATCAATCCCTGTATCTGTATCCGTAGAGCTTCTTTTTCATCTTTTCCTTCGCCGTTATTAAGGGAAGAGGGATTACTTAGGGATACATAGGAGTAGGAGTAGGAATAGGAATAGGAATAGGAAGGTGTAGTAAACAAAGGTCATGGAAGAAGTGGATTTTGACACTTGAACTTGTGAGCTGCATGTCTACCTACCTATGTATATAATCTTAATTTTGCCAACAAAACAAGGATATCTGTATGCATGTATCTGTACATATATCATGCAAAGTATGTTCATGTCGTCTTTATTCCCCCCTTTTCTTTTTCCGTTCTTTCCGACCTTGTTTTTTTTTCTTTCCCATGTTCACGTTGTCACTAGTCTGCTGCGCTTATGTAGATAGTTACAGAGAAAGTGATTCGTTTTAGATTTTTTTTTCCCTTTTTTAAAAAAGAGGGGATGGAAGGAGTTTAGAAAGAGAGGGAAAAAAAATAAAAGGGACCGGCGCCCCGGGCGGGAGAGGGATACAGGGAGAAAGGGGTTCGGCCGAGACGGATTGGCGTGGCGCTAAGGGTTTCTGGACTGGTCGGATGACGTGTGTCTGGTCTGTACGTTGATACGGATACATGCATATGGACTAACATGTATGCGAATACACATATGTATGTGCTTATGAAAGTGTCTTGAAGGACGATGTAGAAGGAGGAGCAGGAGGAAGAAGAAGAGGAAGAGGAAGAGGAAGAGGAGGCAGAAAATAAAAAAGAAGAAGAAGAAAAACGAAGCAGAGAGAAGATGGAAAGAAACAAGAAAAGAAAGAAAGAATTAAGCTTATGTATTGGCCGAGTTCCGATTTCTCGTGTCCCGATGCTTGGCCGTGCATCCGTACATACATACATACATACATATGTACATACATACATACAAATATGCACATATAGAGGTACGGTTTACGGGTACAGAACCTCGATTTTTTTCTACATCTCTCTTTTCCTTTTTCTTCCTCTCTGCCGTTTTTATTCTTAACAGAAAAGAAAAGGACAGAAGAAGAAAGACAAGTAAAAGAAAAAGAAAGAAAAAAGAAATCACATTTATACACACACGTAACTGCCTACCTAAATCTCGTGTATCGTAAGTGCCACCCCACACCACCTCTCTTTTTTAAACCTGGTAACCTACCCATCTAGGTTCCCTTTTTGCTCGTGTACGACTTACCTTTATCCATACCTGGATTTTTTTTTTCCCTTTCTTTTTCATTCCCTACTCGCTCTTTTTTTTTTCATCTTGTCTGTTCTGCTATAATTTAAACTCTTGCGAAACATGTAAGTACATATGTATATATATGTGTACAATGCATATTATATAAGAAGACGCCCTCCCTTGGCAGGTTTTACATATAACGAGGACGAAGAAAGAGAGGAAGGGAAGAAAGGAAGATATACATGTACATATACAGATAAAAGAATGGAAAGGGGGAAGGAAAGAGAAAATCGGGCTTGGGGAATGACCTTGACTGACTGGCTCAGATGGATGGATGGATGGATGGATAAATGAATGAATGGGTACCACAGTTTTTCTTTTCTTTTCTTTTTTTTTCTCTTCTTCTGACTGACTCACTTTCCTTTTTCTTCCCTGCTCATTCCGGCTTATAGAGTTATGCTTTACACCCCCAACAGCAGGGAAAAAAATAGCTGCAGAGACAAAAAGCTTGTCCCGACCAACCCAAGACAGCCTCCTCGTCGCAGACACCTCACGCCCCCCCTTCCTTTCACTCCCTTCTTTTTCTTTCCTGTGTGTGTGAGTCTGTTCTTTTTTTTTACACCCTTTTTTTTTTATGTCGATCTCCTTGTAGCGGGTACTGCTGCATGAGGTCGGTCTACATACTTGCTTGTCTACCTCCTATTCACAAGCACAGGCAGTTATAGGGCACTATCCGTACCGGATTACTTACATGTACTACATACAGTACGCACCGAGTATAACATGCACTTATTAACGGTACACACAGCGTGCACGCACACACACACTTTCTCTCTCACACACACACACTCCCTCCTCCCCCTCTCTGCCACATACCTACCTGCACATACCATCTATACCAATCTCTTGTCTTTCTCTCTCTCTCTCTTTCTGTCTCTCTTCTCTTCACACCTCCCCCCCCCCCCCCCCCCCCCCCCCCCCCCCCCCCCCCCCCCCCCCCCCCCCCCCCCCCCCCCCCCCCCCCCTTTCCCATCCCCTCTCCCCTGTCTTCTCACACACCCCCCCCCTCCTCTCCTCATCCTCACCCTCACCCTCACCCTCCCCCCCCTTCTCGGCTCTGCAGCGCCGACGTATCCATCTCACTAATCCTTTCATCTACCCCAACCTTAATTTACACTCTCTTGTTCCCTCGTCATTGATCCCCTTCTTCTGGCCCCCCCCCCCTTCTTCTTTTTACCACCATTGTCGACTTGGCCATTTTTAAACTTGATGCAGACGTCAAGAGCTTCTTCTTCTCCTTCCTCTCCTATTTCTTCGTCTCCTTCTTGTCCAACCTTTGACCTTATCGTCATCACCATCATCTCGACTTCACTCCGGTAAGCATTGGTCTCTCAAGCTTCTCTCTCAAGTTTTCTGCTCTCTACCTGCCTACTCTTCAACCCCCTCCATCCCTCTCCCTCCCCTTTCCCTCTCCCCCCCCCCCCCCCCCCCCCCCCCCCCCCCCCCCCCCCCCCCCTCTCCCCCCCCCCCCCCCCCCCCTACATGCCGCCTCCCGTTCCCGTTATACCCTCTTCCATGGAGGCCTCGCCTAAATCATCCTCTCTGTTGTTGTTGTGGCCTGGTACCGCCAAGCTCTCGTCTCAAGCCGTCATGCACATGGCCGGCGCCGCCTTGGACCGGGGGGTTTTCTAAAAAAGAAGAAGGATGTTTGCCATGATTAAATTTTTCTTTGTCTTTTTCTTCTTTGCTTTTTCTCTTGCTGCTTTAACTGCTTCCCTTCTTCCTGTGACAGTTGCTTTTTCCCCCTCCCATCTTATTTCGACTCACACTCTCTCCTTCCTAAATCTTTTCTTCACTCCTTCTCTTCTTCAGTCCTTCTCTACCTCACTCCGCTCCTTCCCTTCTCCCCTCACAACCAACACTGACGAGACGACCAACAGATTGCAGCAGCACGTCTAGTCTAGTCTCGAAAAAAAAACTCATCACCACCAGCCTCACGGTCTCGCTGCATCCGTCAGACAGCGGAGGCCTCGAGGGGGGGTGACGAGGTGGAGGAAGACGAGAAGATCAGAGTCCGATGGAGACGTACCACGGCTTCGTGCGGGCGCCCGCCGACGCCATCAAGCTCTTCGAGGCATGTCGCCTTGGCTTGTTACCGCGCGTCCAGCGACGGCTATCGGAAAAGGAGAGGCAGTCTATCCGCTCCGGCTCCGTCTTCGTCTGGGATGAGCGCGAAGCCGGCATGCGCCGCTGGACCGATGGCAAGTCGTGGAGCGCCAGTCGTGTCTCCGGCAGCTTCTTGACCTATCGCGAGATGGAGGGGAAGCGTGGTGGTGGCTTCGGAGGGGGGAGCAACGGCGGCAACAGCAACAACAATGCCAACGGTCGACGCGGTGGCGCCGGCAAGACGCCCGACTCGGGCCGTGGCAGCGACGAGGACCACGACGATGCCGAGCCAGAGGGATACCGATACAAGGCAGACGGATTGATGAAGCAGTCGTTTAGCCTGACGACCTCGACTGGCCAGCATCTTCACCTAATCTCCTACTACACTCGCCCGCACGCCGGCCAGCCCGACCTGCCTCAGCCGACGACCGACCCGAACCTCCGAAATGTGATGCCTCCCAAGGGCATGTATCCCGAGTCGAGCATGGGCGAGACCAACTCGACGCCGGCCATGACGAGGACCCCCATGACCCATGCCTATCTCCAGCATCACCATGCTCCCTTTCCCTATCCCGCCGGCCAGCCGACGTCCTATGGATGGCCGCCTTCGCCCGCTTCTACGCCGCCCTTTGGCCACTATGCGACGGCACAGTACCCAGGCCATCCTCATTCGCACCCTCATCCTCATCCTCATCCTCCTTCTCACCAGCTTCCTCATTCTCAACCTCATACTCATTCTCAATCGCATCCTCACCCTCACCCTCACCCTGCCGCTCATTCTCATCCTCACCCTCAATCTCACCCTCACCCTCACCAGCAGCCGCCGCCGCCGCCGTCGCAGCAGCAGCAGCAGCAGCCACAGCAACCGCAGCATCACCACCACCACCACCACCACCCCGCTTCTGCTGCCCCTCCCCCTCCCCCTCCGCCGCCGGCGTCATTGCAGCAGCAACAGCAGCAGCCGCTTCACCACCACCACCACCACCAACAACAACAACATCATCATCAACCCCCATACGGCCATTACACCCACGCCGCTGCCCCTCCCCACCCCCCGGCTGAGCGCACATCGCTGCCGCCGCTGCAGAAGACGCAGCCGCCATATCTCCCTCGATCGCACGACTCGCCGCGGCAGAAGAAGTTGCAGGCAGCCGCCCAGGCCGTCATGAGCGATCCTCAGCTCAAGCCCGGCCCCCTGCCGGCCCTCAACGCCTGCATCTCCACGCCGCCCACCCGCCAGCTGAGCGTCACGCCGCCGGCTCACCATCACAACCACTACCACCACCCCTCGCATCACGCACATCACCAGGCTGCCACCAGCCGGCCCAGCCTCTCAGCCCTCTTACATCCTACGCCGGCCAACAGCGAGCCTGGTAGCGCGAAGACGGTCAGCAGTGGTAGCGCCAGCAGCAGTCCTCGCGCCAATGGCCTCGTCCTGGACAAGACCGGAGCCAACAACGAGGATTATCGGGCGCTGAGGATGCTGGATCGCAAGTTTTGCATCTAGTCGACCTCGAAAACTCTTCCTGCCGTCTCTCTATCACGTGTTCGGCGCTCTACCGGAACGAAGCCTGTCTTTTTTTTTTTTTACTCTTCTCACATACGAGCGAATGAGAGGGGAAATGCCATCAGCTGTCTATGGCCAAACCGCTTTTAACCTTTTGTTTTCTATTTAGCTCTGTCTCTTACTTGGCATCGTATCGGGCGTTGGCTCGGCAAAGGTAAAGGAAATATGGCTCTCGGGGAAAGACTGGGGAAGGTGGAGTGGTCAGGTATAGGGGGGGGGGAGGGAAAGATTAAGGGGGAAAAGGATCGGGGAGCCAAGGCGAAGTCGAGGGGACGAGGGGGAAACTTGACGGGGAGGGAGGGGCGCCGTGGAGTTTTGGAGCGGAAATGGAAAGTTGAAATTGACACGATTCAATGGTTTGGCTCATCATTGACTTTTGCTGCTCCTTATCGGTGACATTGCCCCTTTCAGCCTTGTCTTCAAGCAAGGAACGACCGTCTCTCCAAGCAAGGGACGACGACAGACGGTGACAGGCGAGAGGAAGAAGGTAAAGATGGGAAAAAGGGAGGGGAAAGAATGGAAGAGGTAGGATGGCGTCCACGGTCTGCATGTGACGTAGCATCCGACAGCGCTACGTATGTAAGTGTAGGTAGGTAGGTATGTACGGATATGTGGATGGACTGTTGTAGTCACACCCCCTTTCCTTCTTTATCTGCGCCGTCAGGAAGCTGTCTGTCTATCTACATTATCTTGAGAAATGGTTGAGAAAGATGTGGATGGCGTTGTTGAAAAAACATGGAAACATGTGGGATGGACGAGGAGGGTTGTGTGAGTGCGTGTGTGTGTGTGCGTGTGTGTGTGTGGTCTGGATGGATGGATGGATGGGGATGGGATGGGATGCCGGGATATGTCCGAACTGGGCTTTTGTGGTTGTGTGAGTGTGTGTGTCGTACAGATCTGTGTGTGGGAGGGAGAGGTTGGGTTGGGGTTTGTGAAGGATGTGTATACGTCCGTATGTGTATGTATGTGTGTATGTGTAGGTATGTACATATGTATGTATGTTGGATGACTCCGTACAGCGGACGTGTTTCGTAGATGCATGTAGGAAGGGGGATGATGGAAGGGGAGATGGTGAGAGACTGGGAGGATTTCTTATTTTTCTATATGCATATATATGTACATACATACATACACCCTGTCGATTATGGAAAGATATATGTACATATATATGTACGGATACCTGTATAGATGTGTGTATGGCCCTACAGGCAGACATGTATGTACATATGCATGAAGCTGTAAGGTAGGTAGTTGGTAGGTAGGTATGATTCTTCATCCATGGACGTATAGTACATGTATGTACATACAAAGGATCAGAGCTGTACGGATACGACACACGTTGGTCAACTCTATGGATGGGTGAGACAGACGGGGGGGAAAGGCAAGGACGGATAAGTCGGATCTCAAAGGTGCACACACGGCAACGAGCCATGTATGTATGTAGGTATGTAAAGAAGACGTGACACACTACGGTATCCGTACAGCTACAGCTATGTATATTATACCATGTTGGTATTCATCTATTAATCTGTTTGCATATATATATATATCTATCTGTAGTATTCTAGGTATGAATACATACATACATAGATGTGAAAAAGCTTTGCCCTATGAGCTTGATTCCCTATATCTACGTCGTACAGCCTCCCTTCATCTTCCCTCTTCCAAAGACATATCATGTATCATATATCAAGGCAGGCAATAAAAAGAGAATCAAGACTAAAGTCCTTTTTTTCCCCTTAAACGTAAAATCTTATCGTCATCGATTTCTTCTTTCTTTTGTAAAAACTCGCCGCCTACATCTATATCCGTACTTCTTCCCACCTCCGGCATACTCTACACCTACATTTGTAAATGCATACACACCCAAGATGCAAGGCAATTTTTTTTTTTGTTTTATTTCTCCCTCTTTGCCTCCCCCTTTACGGGCGCTAATGTCCGCCCTTGTCTTTTTTTTTTTTTTTCTTTTTGGCGTGGATGGACGGATACTTTGCGATGTGACTGAGGCGCAGTCCCGCGGAGATGGGGATTGGGGGGGAATGATGATTGCAGCGACGCCTTGCGGATGGATGGACAAGGGTTTATTTTCTTTCTTCTTTTTGCTTATCCTCTCTTCTTGAAGACGGCAGACATACATACATCCATACATATGTATCATGCGTGTGTACATATGCACATATATAGGTAGGCTTGTTATATCCGTTGATGCTATACGGATATTGCTATGTCTAGGTCGATACCTGCATGCATACACATGTACATATATACTATGTATGCAAGTGCAGATATATGAATGGATAGAGGCATGTCTCAAGCAGTCAAGATTAATCTACCAACTTGTGTGATCTGAAAACAAAAAAACTAATAATAAGGCTTGCCCTTGACTCCAAGTCTTCAAGTCAGGGCGTTATGTATGTATGATAAGGGTAACATCATTATTATGAAAAGGATGCACCCATACGGAGTACATTCATACTACCTGGCACCTGTTTGCATAGCACATTTCGCTCACGTACTATTCACATGTACGAATACATTTGCTGAGATATATGAAAAGTCTCTCACCCCGGACTTTGATTTGTGTCTGTCTCAGCCACGATCTTCCTTTTTGGAGGGGGAAAGCTTCTGTATCCGTACATACATAGGTAAGTATCGAATACTACATACGGACATGTACGAACTGATCGAAACAAGTGCATACATACCTAGGTATGTATGTATGTACATACGTCATGTCCTTCCCGTCAACTAGATGGATAGATGGTCATAGCTTGGCGAACAAGTCAAGTTGATGAGAAAAAAACTGTCCCTTTCCTGTCAAGACGCCGTCGTCAACAAGTAATGACACCATCTCATTTACAAGACAAGAAGACGCGAAAGAAGCATGACCAGAGAATTCGACCCTTTGTCAGTGTATCGGTATGGATGGATGGATGGATGGATGGCTTGTCGATGTGAGGCTGGATGTATGTATGGATGGTTGCATCTTGTCTGTGATCCCCTCCTCACCCTCGTCTGTCCCACTCGCTGTCGTTTCTCATCGTTTCAACCTGTCTGAGCCTCCGACAGCATCACCCCGATAAGGCCCAAACTTTCACCCGATAAAAAGAATGAAGGGGGACCCTGAGACATTGATTAGAAAACGTCAACGTATGTATGTGTGCCCCGTGTGTATCCGTACCGTGCCATCTCCTCCTCACTCGGCAGCTTGCATCGCTCGCTTCTTCAATAGGGCCGAGTTCTCATCCAGGCTCCGGTAGTCGTGCGCGTCCAGACAGGCTTGACGGCTGAGCAGCACGGCCGGCACCGACCGTTGCCTCATCTCGGCTTCGTAATCGGTTATGGCTTGCGATTGCGTCTTTCGCCCGCTGCGAATCGCCTGGATGGCTCGCGAGAGGTGCCAGACGTCGAGGATGCCGTAGTTGGCCGCTTCGCCGCGGTACATGGTCATGCTGTGGGCCGCGTCGCCCATGAGCGTCACCCGGCCTCCTTGGTTGTCCCAGGCTTGGCAGGGCCAGTCTTGCAGCGCGATTTCCGTCACCGTCGTCGAGGGGGGGATGTTGTCGACGACGGAGCGTAGGCGGGGGTGGAAGCCGCCGGCTCGGCGCTTCATCTCGGCGACCCGGTCGGCGTCATCCGTCGTCGTCGGTACCGGGTCGGCGTCTTCGTCGGCTACGCGCCACGAAATGATGACCTGGACGCGGTAGTGCTCCGACGGCGTACCGCCCGATCCGTTCGTCTCCGGCGTGTCCAGCACCGACACCCAGAGGAAGTTGCCCGTCTCGGGGTGGCAGCCCATGAAGAGCAGCGGGTCGAGTTCACGGAGAG
This sequence comes from Ophiocordyceps camponoti-saundersi (nom. inval.), assembly GCA_003339415.1. Classification (NCBI taxonomy): domain Eukaryota; kingdom Fungi; phylum Ascomycota; class Sordariomycetes; order Hypocreales; family Ophiocordycipitaceae; genus Ophiocordyceps; species Ophiocordyceps camponoti-saundersi. The sequence continues at coordinate 122,627 of PDHQ01000062.1, forward strand.
GCTGGGCGTCGGCGGGTGAGAGGTCGAGGGCGACGCCCATCATCCGCACCGGTAGCTTGTAGTTGGCATGCCCATCCGGGACGAGGAACTGACGCGTCGGCGAGCCGGAGCCGTCGCCGCCGACGAGAAGACGACCGCGGGCATCGGAGCCGTCGGCGAAGACGGCCCGAACAGCTCCGGCCGAAAGCGGTTCGACGCCGACCAGACGCTTCCCCCAGTGGACGTCGTCGGCGACGCCCCGCAGCAGGGCCTTCCGAAGCCGCTGGCGATTGACCCTCCTGCGCTCGTTGGGCGGGACGCGAAACTTGACGTCCAGGCTGGCCAGGTTGAGGAAGAGGAAGTTGCCGGTGTCGTTGCGGCCGACGTCGGGATCGACCTGGACCTCGTCGATGGCCTCGAGCGTCGGTCCGTCCAGCATCTCTCGCAGGTAGCGCAGTGCCCAGTGGAAGGTGATGCCCCAGCCATGCGGGCGGGCGTCAATGTGCTGGTCGCGCTCGTAGACGGCGAAAGACGTGCCGGCCTTGGGGGAGTGAGGCTCAGTTGAAGATGTGCAACGCGCAGAGGCCCGGAAATGACGTACCCTTTTCAGCGCGTGGGCGAGCACCAGGCCAGTGACGCCGGCGCCGCAGATGATGACTTGGTCGGCCGCCATGGCTCTTGCGGTTGGAGGAGGGATTAAGCGTTCATTCTGAGATGGACGAACACGTCCAAGGGGGTTAAACTCGTAGTCGTATCCTTCGTACTATGCATACATACATACATATCCGTACATGCACGCATGGATGTGTATGTATATGCATACATAGATGCGATGGCTGATGCATGTCTGCCTGCGTGTATGTAAGAAACCTTGGTTATGTTCCGTACGACGCGAGAGGAAGCTGGTGGTCAATCCGGAGGTACATAATGTATGCATGTGCTCCGTCCGTCGGAAACTGAGTTTTGGCTCGTTTATCTGCCTGAGCTTATTCGACAGGTAGGTATGTAATGTACGGATTACATGCCGTCGTCTATAATCTATCTGATGACGGGATTTTGTTCATCGTATTCCCCATGCGTGAGAAGCTCAGTCTCCGTAGCTGTTTGCATCTTACATAGGTATGTAGGTATGTATAAAGGAATCGATGACTTGAACAAAGCTGTGCGTACAAACATATCTATGTATGTATGTACGCTGGTTGGATAACTCATAACGAGAAATGCCAGAAATATGTACATACATCGATCCTACCTCAATCATCTCAACGTATAACATGGTTACTCACTTTCAAATCATCAAGGAGGGATAGGAAAGGATACCAAAAGCATCCCTCGCACTGCATATTAAACAAAGCGGCGAAGAGTACGGATATCCGTAGTCTAATGAACAAGAAGAGACAGATAAGGAAGATTCACGCCCAATTTCGCCTACACCAGGCTTTCCCTTGCTCGACCCTAAATCGTCATCTAGCACAAGCAAGGAGGCAGAGAAAGCGCAATCATGGCAAACACGATCCCCTCCTTGATAACCTCGCCAGCTGCACTGATCTCGTGTTCTGCCTATCAAAAATACGACGACTCTCAAGAATAGAGAGAGCGGGACGCCGAATGAGAAGCTTCGTGCATTGTAAGGCTACGATTGAAATAATCATTGACGTAATGTATACCGTTACCGTATTTACGAAGCAGGTTAGCTGCCTACCTACCTACCTACCGTTATACGCCACACGCGTGACGCAGTGCGCTGTGCCCCGTAGCGGCCATTGCCTATCTGAGCATCTCTCCGGGTGTCTTCCAGTCTTCCATCTTGACTCATAGTCTCAGAATATACCTACCACTCAAAGGAGAGGGAGCGGGCTTCGCGTCTTCCACAGGTGAATGGTAAATAGGTACTGCTCCAAACCCTTGGCCGACTACTACAACTCGGGTAGCAAACAGGCAGCCAGTGAGTGACTCATGACAGCCTCGTCCGCCTCAAAGATTTTGAGCCAGGCGACTACATCCAGGCTGCCCCATGCAGTGTCGTTCTGTCAAAGGTCGTGAGTGTAAGTGAACGCCTCGGCTGGTTTACCTTTCCTATAAATATGTATGCTCTTCGTGCTCCAAAGGACTCTATAACCGCCAGTTCTTTGCAATTTGGCCAGTCTCCCCCAATCTCAGATCGAGTCTCACAATCTCGCCGCCATGTGCTCCCGATATGTGTACACGAAATCGTACGTCAACTGTACGGCCAGCCCGAAGCAATGTCATAACGATATACGACCCTCAGATCTCCTTGCCGCAGGGCAAAATGTGGAGGATGCAAGGATGTGCATTTCGCCAAGTCTACCAAGAAGGGCGGAATCTGTCCCAAGTGCTGAGCGACAGGGCGAAAGTAGGTCAAGCCCCTTTTCAGTAGGTCAAACCCTCTTTCGGAGCCGATCCCCTGCTTAAGTTGAAATTTCCGGCCCAAGTGCGCGAAGCCGGGTCTTGCTGGTGGATGTGAAGGATGAAGCAACGGGTGGGTGTAGCCTGTATGTATGTATGTATGTATGTAGGAGAAAGAAAGGATAACTGCCTCAAAGCAGCAAATCGGTCGTGCTCAATTTGACCTAAGGATGATAATCTGTCTAGAAAGGGGGGGAGGGGGGTCGTGCCAATTTATGCCCCAAGCCGTACCAAACGTGCCTTCCGTGGCAGGGCCTCATACCTGCCCATCAGTAGGCTGTGGCCTGTTGGGAGGTGGGAAGCCAGTGCACGTGCCATACACACATACGGGCGGAATAAAGATCATCCAACCATTCGCATCTTCGTCTATCCGTAACCTCACTTGCTACCTACCTGACAACATGTTGAATCAAGATTCACTACCATGTCTCATACGTCGAGATTCGCCAACATCTACCTCAGAATGTGAAGCGGATCATTGCCCACGGTGGCGGTTGCTGGATTGGCCAAGTCGACGACACCACTGTGCTTAAATACCCACACACTCCCGACGAGATGAAGCGGGTCCGGATCGAAGCCAAGATTCTCAGCGTCCTCGGACAACATCCCCGTACCGTCCAATCGAAGAGCCTAGTCGACCATGGTCTTCTCCTAGAGTTTGCATCAAACGGAAATCTCTACGACTACCTCATCGCACATCCTGAGACATCTCTACAACGACGTCTAGCCTGGTGTGTGCAAGCGACTGAAGCAGTGGCATATATCCACTCAAAGCGAATCCTCCACTGCGATATCCGTCACGATAATCTCCTGCTCGACGCCAATCTTCATCTCAAGCTCGCAGACTTCCAGGGTCAGCACTTGTCCGCCAATGGCGAGATTCTTCTGGACGCGCTCTCCGTCGAATCTACCAAATCGTATCTACCCCGACAACCAGCGGACCATGCGAGCATAAGGACGGATCTGTTCGCCTTCGGAAGCGCCATCTACTTCATCATGATGGGTCACGAGCTTTTCCCGCATCTGGACCAGTCTCAAGACGAAGACGAAATCGGGAGTCGTTTTCGCGCCGGAGAGTTCCCCTCTGATCCGCACGTGTGCGCTGCCGTCAGCGCCAAATGTTGGAAACAGCTCTACTCTTCCGCACGGCAAGCTCTGAGCGATTTGGAGCAACTTCAGGCAGCCGTCGCTCGCGGCGAGACGTCGGACTTTGTCGCCAAAACTGTCGTTGCCGTTCCGGGAGGGGACCTACCGCCACAAGCGACATCGTGGTTGAGCGGCCTCTGCGACGATACGCAGGGGTCAAAGGAACCGCCACCGTATCGTCAGCTTGTAGGATTTGATTGAAGCTTCCAACGACCTGACTTCCGTACATACGTATGTGTATTAGTTTCTTAGACTTTTTTCTCCCTTCTTGTATCCGTAGGTATAATAGAATACATGTACATATATCTTACTATCTGTACGGATTAGACTATGTATGTATGTATGCGCAACTCAAGCAATGGGGTTAGGGTTACGCAGAGTGCTAAACCTAGGCATTGACCATGGGCTCTGCTAGTTGTACATACAGCTAGCATAACAAAGGACTCTTGCCACGGCACCTATTCCTATCAGACACGACATTGCCTACAAGGCTACAAGTCAGCGGTACGTGCCTAATTATCCCACTATACCACGTGATAGCGGTATACCTGAGGCCTAGGTGCTCCGTAGAGAAATTACATAATACTCGTACATACTAGCTTGCAGGGACCTACCTATCTTTAAATGTAAATACCTAGTCGTCCCAAGAACTGCATTGTTTACACATGGGAATATCTGAGTGTCTGATGCCCGTGTCTGTTCGTATCCATGAGACCACGCTGATTCTTTGCGTGCTACCAGGCTCACCTGGCTTCAGTCTAGATCAGTATCAATCAGCTCGATAGACGAAGAACGCGCTCCTCGCCATGAGAAACGGCATGAATGTGCATACAGTATGTACATACGCTACATTGGTGCCAGGCACAGCGTTCGCGCTAGCAGCTCCTCCCCTCCCCCGGCGCTCAGGTGATTTCAGGTCACTTCAGGTGACCCTTTAGGTGCTATGCCCCTGTAACGTCTAAGCCGCACTGCGCATCGGGCCGGCCAAATTCCCCATGTACCTGTACCCGAGCCTTTGTCGACGCGACAGTACGGGACGCCCTCGTCGCCCACCTAACCGTGCCGTCATCCTCTTCATCCTCTCTTCTGCCAACCAACAAGGTCCATCCGTCACCCGCGTTTTCCATCGCCTTAACGACAGGCTCATCTGTGCCGCGTCTTGGGCTCGTCTCCCCATGCAGAGCCCCTTCAACAGTCGGTAACCGGCCAGCTCGCTCCGTCGCCGCCCAATTCCGCGTCAGCCCAATTCCGCGTCAACAACTGCGAATGGCATTCTTTGGCCTGTCACAAGTGGTCTTCTGAGGCTGCTTCCAGCCTAATAGTCATTAGCATCTATTCTTTCCTGTCAGACGTTGAAGATGGGTGTATCCGGTTTGTCCAACATCCAGGCCTTCTACTCCCTTCAAACCGTCCCGACGTCGAACTGACACTCCCCAAGGATTGCTTCCTCTCCTCAAGTCCATTCATCGGACTACAGAAATTAAAAAGTATAAAGGACAAACACTCGGCGTTGACGCGTATGGATGGCTACACAGGGCGGCTTATTGCTGCGCCGCGGAGCTTGGCCAGAACAAGCCCACCAGCAAGTAAGTCACCGTTCCCGTTCCCTTGCTCTGTCTTCAAGCTGACGATCCTTGGTCAAGACACGTCAAGTCGGTCCTTCATCGCGTGAAAATGCTTCGCCACTTTGGCGTCATGCCGTACATGGTCTTCGACGGTGATTTTCTACCTAGCAAAGCTGCCACCGAAGAGTCGAGAGCCAAGAACCGGGAGGAGAAGAGGAAGCTTGCTCTAGAGCTAATGAAAGCGGGAAAACCAACACAAGCTACCCAGGAGTTCCAGAAGTGCATCGACATCACGCCCCAGATGGCCCATGTGCTTATCCAAGAACTCCAAAAGATGGGAATCCCGTACGTTGTCGCTCCGTACGAGGCCGATGCTCAGCTCGTCTACCTTGAACGACATAATCTTATCGATGGCATCATCTCGGACGATTCCGACCTCCTCGTTTTCGGTGCCAAACGCCTCTTGACGAAGCTGGACCAGTACGGCAACTGTATCGAGGTTAACCGTCGCGACTTTTGCGCCTGTCGAGATGTCTCGCTGGCCGGCTGGTCTGACGCTGAGTTTCGGCGCATGGCTATCCTCAGCGGTTGCGATTACCTCGAGAACCTGCCTGGCGTCGGGCTCAAGACGGCCTACCGCCTGCTTCGAAAGGGCAGGACACCCGAGCGCGTTGTGCGCATGCTACAATTCGATGGAAAGCGCGTCTCGGAAAACTATCTCACACAGTTCTACCAAGCGGAGCTGACCTTTCTACACCAATGGGTCTTTTGCCCTACGAAAAGGGAGCTGGTTCATCTCACCGAGCTCGAAGGGCAGCGGTTGGCGGCAGAGATGCCCTTCATCGGCGCCTACGTTGAACCGGACGTCGCCAGAGCTGTCGCGAAAGGCGACGTCGACCCGATGACGAAGGAGCCCTTTATGATTCAGACGACGCCTTCCAAGAGGAGACACTCCCAGACCATACCGACTCTCGCCACTCAGCCGCCCTCGAAGCCCATTAACTCGTACTTTAAGGGCGCCAATCGGATTCCCATGGGCGAAATGGACCCTAATTGCTTCTCCGTCGACCCCCAGAAGGTTGCGGAAATTACTCAGGGGGGCCTGGTCCCGCGAGTCTTCCCCTTGCCCCGTCCGTATCGGGAGGAAGCTAGTGGCGATGGGCGGCCTGGCTCGGATCCGACTCAAATCTCACCTCGACATCAGCGACGGCGCACAGAGCCACCGCTGGGCAGACGTTCACCAGAGGCGGTCGGCAATTCAGCTACGGCACGCTCCGTTTCCGACGGGAACAGGACCGCCAAAGTCCAGACTGGGCCGCAGAATCGGCCAAGCAAGAAGGTCCGCTTGTGCGGCGAAGTCAGCGGCGATGACTCTCCCAAGCGCAGCAAGTTTTTCCTCTCGGCGAAGCCAAAGAGCCCTAGACGGACAGCAAGCGAGCCGTATCTGCTTTCGGACGACTCGATCGAAGCAGCGCTTCGCGATCTTCCCGACGTTGATGGTTGGAAGCCTGCCTCTAAAAGGGAGAAGCCAATCGCTGTCTTTAAAGACGACAGCCCCGAGAAGCCAGAACAAGCGCGCGAGATTGGCCCACCGTTCGATGACCGGAAGGTAGAGCTCGAGGATGACGCGATCGGGGGCTCAGCTACATCGTCGCAGCATACCGACATTGAAGCGCCCCAGAGCTCGGCCACATCCTCCTCGAGGCTCCTTCAGAGCCTGGCGCTCAATCATTCAGCCGCCTCAACAAAGCTCGTGAAGCCCACATCTGATATGTCGAGCACCCCCGTCCGACCCAGCCTTAGCCGCTTTTCATTTTCAAATCGCCCGTCCGAAACACCAGCATCCTCCTCCTCTCAGCAGTCTTCTCTGTTCAGCGTTGCCTCGACGCTGTCAACGGCTCCCTCGACAGCCAACACCAGGCTCACCCCGCTCCAGCGCCTCGGAGCCAGGGCGACGACGGCGCACATAACCCCGAGGCAGCCAAAGTCCAAGGCCGGCGTCCAGCCGAGTTTCGTCCGCGGCCTGCCGGTGAACCCGGCTTTCGTCCCCCTGCCCAAGGTCGACGTGGCCGAGATCGAGGCCCTCAACCAGACGCAAGGCAGCGAGGACTTGATGATCCCGGCTGCCTTGGACGACGAAGACGACACCATGCCGCTCAAGAAGCTGGACCTGTCGAGCTTCGCCTACGCCCGCGTCGCCCGGCCCCTCGACCTTTGAAAAAGTGTGTCCTGAGCGCCGCACCCGCTCACCCGGTTCGGCACCTGTAATGCATTACGAGTTCCGCAACGCATTGTCTGGAGTTGGCTTTGGTTTACCATGAAACCTTGGGACGAAGGGGGGAAAGGGGTTGTGGAAGTGTGCAAGGGGGAAATGTCCTCTTATCGGGTTTTTTTTTCTCCTTCTTTCTCTCATGTTTCTTATATTACTTTCTTCTAATTGTAGTTATCTTTTCCCTTGTTCTTCGAGACGCTTGCGTCCGCCTTCTTTGTCATGGCAGACGGAATATGGAGAGGAACTGGCGAATTCTTTCTTGTCACCGCATGGCCGGGTCAGGGTGTAGTGTCACCACATGTACATACATACATACGAACAATAGCAAACCATCATCACAACGAGGAAGCCATCATCAAGCCCCTAATTTCAAACATGTCACGGTGACCCGAGTAGATGAGATGATTTCAGAGTTTGCTACCGACACATCTACACTACTCCCTGCTTTGGGCCTCTCCCGTCCGCCCCATAGCTCGGACAGCCAGGAGGCAACATTGCCTCGCACGCAGGAACACAAAAAAACCGAACAGAGCGGTGACCAGGAAGGGGCGGGGTGGAAGGGGAAAGGGGAAAGGGGAAGGGGAGGGGGAAGGGGGAAAGGGGGAAGGGGGAAAGGGGGAAGGGGGGCTATATAATGAAGAAAAGACGGTGTTCGACACAGGCACCCCGAAGAGGCCCGTTCCAACCACCTATGCTTCATGCCAAAAGATGAAAGGCTATGAGAAAAGGGGGGATAAGGGGAGACTGGTGGAGGGGGGCCCAAGCTTGACGTGCGACGAGAGAGAGAAAAAAAGATGCACTGAATAGAAAACACCAAGTGTCAAGCTTTGATGATAGAGCGCGTGCAGTCCCCTTTCCTGTAATCCTCCTTCCCATGCTCACCACCCCGCCTGTATCCTCCCAAGCGGTGGTGGTGATGAGAATAACTTCTCGGTTCGGATCGCTCTTCCTAAACGCCAGAGATGGATGACAACTTGAATGTACCGGGTCGCTTCGTGTGCCAGATCGTTTCCGCATCGTGAAAGAGAAAAAAAAGGAAAACCAGGGGGAAAGGGGGTGACTGGGGTTTGGCCGTTTGGTAGAGCCGGAAACAGCAAGACAGGGTCAACGACGAGTGTTAGCCGAAGGACCAGGGTTAGTCAAATCGGAGTTGAATGTCCATTTCCCTATACGAAAAGGTAACGAATCATCAGCAAGAGTCATCTCATCATGGAGCGCCTCATCCTCACCCTTGGCCAGGTTTTCGGCTGTGTCCTCGAGCAGGATGAGTCGGCGCCTCTTGCAGTACGACGTCTTGTCCATGATGTCCACCTTGAGCTTAGGGTCGGCCAGCTCCTGGATCGGCTTCTCGAACATTTCCGAGAGATTCTCCACGGCCATCTCGAGGTCTTTCTGGTTGTCCTCAAAGATCTCCGTCAGGTTGTTCTTGGCCAGGTAGAAGGCAAAGGCGTAGGTCCACTTGAGCGTCTGGCGGCACGTCTGAAGGACCTGAGAGGCTGAGTTGAGGTACTGCACCTCGATCCAGGACATTCCGGACGTCGTCTGCAGCTGAACCATCTTCTTCTCCGTCTTCTGTGCAATGTCCTTGTCCAGCTTGGCCGACTGCTCGTGGTTCGCATACCTGTTGTAGTAGTGCAGATAACGTTCCAGAGATGTGCGGGAGCGAGCCTGAGCATCGCGAGCCTCGGCGCCGCTCTTCTCCTCGTACCGGTTGCAGTTGTACCAGCTTGTGCCGTGCTCCGACCAGAGGCCCATGCACATCCAGCAAAACTCATACTTGCATTTCCGGCAAGTCATGTGGTTGCATCCACCGTTCTTCTCGATCGTCGAACTGCACTTGGGGCACTCCTTGGTGTTGGCTGATATCCAGTTGGCCGTCTCCGAGTCGTCGGCGCACTTCTTGAGCCACTTCTTCACCAGGTCGCAAGGGGCCGGCTGGTGGTCCGGGTTCGGGCAGCCGAAGCAGAAGCGATAGCCGCATCGGCATTCGACCGTGGGCACCAGCTTGTCCAGGTCCTTCTTCTTGACTCCGCATTCGATGACGTTGGGACAGTCGGGCGCCCTGCACCATTTAAACATATCCTTGTCCTCGACGTATGTGCGGTTGAGCAGCTCGTGGTAGCGGTCCGTCAACTCGGCCGTCACCAGCAGGTCGAGGGAGCGGGAATCGAGAACGCGGCCACAGCCGTCGGCCGGGCACTGGATCCGCGCTGCCTCACCCTCGCCGCGTATTTTCTGTGTAAGGTAGTGTCGGTAGCAGTCGATGCAGTACCGATGACCACACTTGAGAGCGAATGACTGAAGCCCGTCGTCGTCCTCGCAGCAAATTTCGCAAACGAAGCCCTGGATGATCTCTAGCTTGGGAAGCGCGCGAGCGTTGTTCCGCAAGCCAGCGGCCTCGAGAACCTGTTCGGGCTGGTCCATGTAGTCTTCAAGCAGGCGCTCCTTGTTCCACCGAAAGTGTCGAAGGAGAATAGCCGCGTCCTCCTTGCGCATGTCGAGAATCATGTTGACCTCGCTGATCATGTCAAGTTGCTGGCGTTGTATGTCGTCGGGTTTGTACACCTTGAAAGAGACGGCCTGGGAAGGTCCCTTGGCCCTGCCCAGATCCTTAGACGAAAGTCCAAAGTCAGGATCGGGCTCGGCAAAGTCGTCCTCGTCGAATTCTAGACATGGTAAGCTATTTGTTGACCAGGAGTTGGCCGAGAAGTGTGTGGGTTGATTTCTCATCTTTTCCCCTCATTCTCATCGTTCTTGCTCACCTTCGGCTGCCGACATCTCATCACCGCTATACTCCTGCATGATCTCATCGTCGCTCGACATATTGGACATGTATTCCTCCTCTGAATCCATGCCGGTCGTGACGGGGGTTGGGGGGGCGGCTGAGGCAGCTGAGGTGACGAGCCTTTTGGCTTGGGAGTCGTCCCGTTGATCGGGGCTAATCGTCGCCTCAGCGGCCTTTCGCTTTCTCAGCAGGGGGGGAATGGTGACGGCCCAGACTCGGCTCGTCGAGTTTCGGGCGTCGACGAACTGACGCGCGACTGAGGAAAAAGACAGAGAGAGGGAGAGATGGGGAGAGAGGAAAAGAGGCTCAGCCGTCAGGAGAGGAGGGGCCCTGAAACCGGCGACGAGGGAGAGGAAGAAATGGCTGAAGGGCACGACCAAGGGAACCGAGTTGACTCGACTTCACCAAATACGCCGTCAGCAGGCTGGAGAGCGAGGTCACGAGTCCCAGTGTTTATCACCTTGGGTCACGGAGAGGTGTCGTTGGCGGGAAACGGTATGGACTGTTGAAATGACGAAGACGGCCGTTCTCCCCGTTGAAGCTTGCTGTCTTAGGTAAGCGCGTCACGGCATAACCTCGGCCAATGGCTGCTTGGCCTAAAGCAGATTGAGGACTGTCTCAGCCGCAGGCTGGTTACAGGTGGAAGTGATGATGCGATGGCAGCATTCAGTTACTGGTCTGTGCTCGCAAACGACAACCCTTACGATTCGGACATGTCCGACACGACTTTGAAGAATGATTCAACTTGATTCACAGTTGAGAGAGTAAAAACTCTCTTCTCTGCCGCATCAGCTATTCCAACACCTTTTCGGCCAAGGTGTCTAGCAAAAGATTGACATATCCGTCAGCCAGAGCCGATTCGTTGTTGCTTGTGAAACTCACCTTTGGCGACAGCCAAGTCATCCTCGATATGAATTTTGGCCACCTTGCCGCCCTTGATCTTCAAGGCATAACGCTTGCTTCGTGTGCCGCCAAAAAGGGCGGAGCCACCGTCCCAGCCAAGGTCAAGAGCCTCGGTGAAGCCCGCTGTCGGGTCAGCTAAGAAGCGTATCTGTTTAAGAATTCCATCAGCGGTCGTTGCCTATAGGTTGATGGGATATGAAGCTGCAGTTATGATGCCATTTACCCCACTCGCGCCCTTGGGGTCCAGCTGCTTCCGCCAGGCCTTCATGCTGGTCACAGTCAGCCACCTCGTCTACGGTCCCGTCTATCAGGCGGATGCCTACACAAAGGGGTCGTTGACTGAGACGACGAAGACTTGACCGGCCTCTTTTAGCTTCGGATGATTGAGGTATGAAGGGATGTGCGTGTTCGAGCAGGTTCCCGTAAAAGCTCCCGGAACACCGACGATGTATCCGTCCGCTTTCTTGAACTCGTTGGCCAGGTTTACTTTTCTGTCGGCAGAGTCTTCGTAGAGCCCGTCGGAGGCAGGCACTTGGTCGCCAACGCTGATGCAGACCCGGGGCGTTGAGTGGAAGCTTCGTGCCACCGAACGACTCAGAGCGACACGCCCAAGAGCTAAACGGAAAGCCATTCTTGAAATAAGATGACGAGGTGACCAAGCGCTAGGAGGTCACGATAGAGGGCGGCTACATGCTGGTAGATGGCGAAGATTTTTCGCAGATTACCTTATGTGTGTTGAGATAATCAGGTGCAAATAAGACAGTACATTCTATAAGCATGTCGGGGCGTCGCCACACGAGTACCCGAGTAACATCCCCCACAAAGCCCTCCATCCTCGAACGGCTTCGGAGGGAAAGGGGGCTCTGAAGTCTAATAACAAGTTCCCGTAGTCTGTAGACATGTAGTATCCGTAGATGGGCACTGGGATAGGAGCACATGCGCCTACATACAGATAACTGCCTAGCTCTATCCGTAGATAATTCCGAGTCGACGTTAATCCAAGGACCCTTTTGGCCGCCCTGCAGATGACGCCGAAATGGTTTTAAGCAAAGGGAGCTGAGAGAGATGCTTCGTAAAATGACTAACTCCGGGATAGCTCCAAGCTATCGCATGTGCGCTCGGATATGTGCATGTAGACAGATACGCATATGTACATATGTATGTACATACGTCCGTTACTAGCGACGCTGCGACCTGCAACGACACTAACAGAAACTTCAACGTTTCTTTAGATTTTCTTTTCTTTGTCGTCTGATTTTAATTTGGCTTCTTTTTGGGTGCCTCTAGCCTGGCAGGAGGGAGAAAAGAAGGCACGCGTTTCTCTCTGCAAAGAAACCGCCTGTCTCATCTGCCCCAAACGAAGACGCGTTGCGTCATGCTCCTCGATGATGTCATACAACCGTGCGCCACTATGGGTGCGGATCGTTTCAGGGTCCCCCGGGTACGGCAATCAAACGCCGCAGATCGATGGGCCATGCGGAGGGGAAAGGGGAGGCCGAGGAAAGGCATGAAAGAATGGCTACGATCCGATGGCAGGCCAGACGGTTAAACGGGCGCTACATTTAGGTCATGGAGGCTCGACCCCCGGCAGATGGCAGTTCAGGGGTCCCCCTCTGGCGCCGAGTCAAACGGTGCAGGAGGCGTGATTGGACACGAGTCATTTTGGTGTGTTTTCAAGCGAAGCGGAGTATTTTGTTTTATGATTTATTGCAGGCGCGCTCGCACATGCAGCGGCCCGGCGTCTGCCGAGCCCTTCATCTGAAAGCAAGGAGATTGGCCGGCGGTGGCCTCATGCTTGCACCTTGTCTGTCAGATGTCATGCTGCCCGTCCCGGCCGAAGGGATCCGACGGAGCGTTCGGACGCTTGCTCGGCTTTGCTTGTCGGGGAACCTTGGCTTGCTTGCTGGCTGAATGTATGCACATCGTATGTATCGTGTATATTGCTCAACTGCGTCGGTGGTCGGTGGCAACGGACACCGTCTCGCGTCGCAAAAGGGGGGCCGCGGTCCACCTTCTGTGGCCACCCTCCGCGGCCACCCTCCCCCGCCTCTCTGTTGACCTGGACTGTATCAAGACGGTGGCAGACGTTGGCAGATGCGAATACGAGCCGCGCAAACGCTGCCTCGGCCAACTTGAATGCTGTCGGCCAGCCTCGTAGGGTTAAATGCTGTGTACTGATATTTGTACAACCAACATGATATGACTGTTTCTCGCCAAAAGGCCTTGGAGCGGAAACGAAACCCCGGTCGTTGACTACGATGCAACTCGATGCCAATGCACGGGCAAAGGAGTTGTCCGTGTGGGGGAGTTTCAAGGCTCAGGCTCCAACCTCATTTGGCCTCGTACTCGGATATTTTGGACCCTACCAAAGGAGGGAGGGGGGGGGGGGGTTATTGTCTGTAGACTGTATCCGTATACAAGGTTGTATGCACAGACATGCCACGAAGGAGAAGAGTGCGGAATCCCAGGGCGAGGATCCCTTGGCCGCCAGCCTTCCACCGCCGTGATCCATCTGAGCCCATCTGCATGCAAAGGTAGGTACGGCCCTTCAGGCACATGGCCCGCTCTCCACCCGTGAGACGTGGCGGTAGAGGTTCGAAAAGCGTCGTCTTTACACTCGAATCTCGATTGATCTCCCCTGGCCCTCAAAGACTATGAGACGGGCTCCTGCACCAAGACCGATAGTTCCAGCTCCCTCCGTCTGCAGTGGTTGCCCGTCTGGGATGTAATTCTGCTGCATTCGTACATTCCTACGTACATGTACAGTTCATGCTGGTGATGCAGAGAAAAATTGTCCATTCAACCTTACCTAGGTATAAAACATGTCACTCGTGCGTGATGCATCCTCCTCCCCCCCCGGCCTCGTACCAACCGCCTCCAATCCTCGCGCTCGTCTCCTAGTCTCCGCTAAGAGGTACGTAAGTGTGTACTGTGAGCCTGCCCGACCGTGCTAGAGCCTGCAGACACCGCCCACTACAGGGGCACCGCTGTAACGGCCTGTAGGTGCCCGTTCAGCGCCCAAGGCGACCTCCTTGTTGACCTGGCCCCGGGCGGGTACCTGGGCGCTCAGGGATCCCTGCACGTACCTGAGGTACCGCCGTCCGGCGCTCCACCACTCACTCCGGGCCCCAGAATGCCTCCTAGCACAGGACCCCTCTCAGGCCGCCGTAGCGCTATAGCAGTAGTAGTATGTAGGCACGAGCCACCTCCCTCCGCGCACATTCTCCTCATTCACTACCTACCTCTCCTCCACCCTCCGCAACATCGCCATCGCCGTCGCCGCCGCCTGCGCCTCTCGTATCTCCGTATTGGGAGGCTTTAATTCGAGCACGCTTCCTAGTGCTTCATCCTCTCGCTTTTGCAGACAGACTCTCGCGCACGATCCCCCCCCCCCTCTCGTCCCCCTCTTCTTCCCTTTGGAAACCCGCCCTTGACTCGGCGGCGCCTTTTCCCGGCACAACTGGCGACGAGGGCGGCAAGAAAATTTTACTAAACAGTTTTTTTTCCTTCTCCCCTTCTCTCTTCTTCACTTCGTCCCGACTTCTTCATCTCTCTCGGCCTCGACAGCAGACGGTGCCTCCGTCGCCGGCGCCGGACAGGGCAGACGGTAGACGAAGACGACGCCCTTTCTCCGCGAAACCTTCTGCCGAGCCCGCTCGCCTCGCCTCGCCTCGCTTCGGCTTGCCTCCCCGCCATCTCGGATCGCTTCGTGAATTCTGCGACACTGCGGCACGCTCGACTGGGGACTCTTACATCGCGTCTTGCTTCATACTGCTTCCTCATCGCCAGGCTTGACGGGTCGCATGCTTTCGTCTCTGGCCCTCCCTTGTTTCAACCTGCGCCAGTTTTCCGCCCTCGCGAAAGCCGACATACCCCGTCCTCGTCCGCTATCTTCAGTCGAAGCCGCTTACGACCCAAGAGTTGCACGAGATAAATGATTTGCACTCGCGCACGCTGATTCGTGCTTTCACCTCTTGCTGGCCTTTTGTCTGGCGCTTTTTCGACTTCGAGCGGGCAGGTCGCAGTATATATCTCTATTGTCGGCCTCTCATTGGGATTTAATCTTCGTCGACCTCACAATTGACGAGACTCACCCCTGCAGCCTTGACATTTTGACACAGTTCGCACAATGCCAGTTATGCTCCAGACCCCTTCACGAGCCTCCACCGCCTCTTCTTCCTCCTTTCAACCCCTTTCACGACAGAACACCATGTCTTCCTACGATGGCACGCGCTCTGCGCGTCAGTCCAAGCGATACTCCATGTCGGCGTTGTACATGTCCATGTCAGCGAACGAGGGAGAAATGCAAATAGAGGATGACCTTGCCAAAGGTGCACACACAATCCCCAATTTTAGTCTCACTTGCACAGCTTCGCAGGCTAACCTACGTCTTATTGCAGCGCAAAAGGTCCTTCGCGAGCTCAAGTCAAAGATATCGTCACAGTCCAAGAAGAACTTTGTTCTCGAAAAGGACGTGCGATATCTTGACTCCCGCATCGCTCTTCTGATTCAGAACCGAATGGCTCTGGAAGAAGTACGTCCACGCGTCCTTGCCCATGTTCCGGTGCCACCGCCGCTAACAATCATTCGCAGCAAAATGAAGTTGCCAGCCGTCTCGAAGAGGTCACTGACATGCAGGAGGGCTTTTTCCCCAACGACGACAAGACGCAGAAGTACGGAAATCTCATGTTCCTGCTCCAGTCCGAACCGAGGCATATAGCACACCTCTGCAGGCTGGTGTCCATGGCCGAGATCGATTCCCTTCTACAGACAGTCATGTTTACCATTTACGGAAACCAGTACGAGAGTCGAGAAGAGCACTTGCTTCTCACCATGTTTCAGGTCAGCCACCGCTTCTTCGCTTTCGCCTCCCCTCGCCTTTGCGTTTGCTGACAGTGTTCCTCTAGTCCGTACTCACGTATCAGTTCGACAACACGCCCGACTACTCCTCCCTCCTCCGAGCCAACACGCCCGTCTCGCGGATGATGACGACGTATACCCGACGAGGCCCTGGACAGAGCTTCCTCAAGACAGTGCTTGCTGATAGAATCAACGGCCTGATTGAGCTGAAGGATCTGGATCTCGAGATCAACCCCCTCAAGGTGTACGAACGCATGATTGAGCAGATCGAGGAGGACACGGGGTCGCTACCGCCTCACCTGCCCAAAGGCATAACGGCCGAGCAGGCGGCGGAGAACCCCCAAGTGCAGGCCATCATCGAGCCGAGGCTGACGATGCTGACGGAGATTGCCAATGGATTTTTGACGACCATCATCGAAGGTCTGGAGGAGGCTCCGTACGGTATCCGTTGGATTTGCAAGCAGATCCGGAGTTTGACGAAGAGAAAGTATCCCGACGCCAACGACCAGGTCATCTGCACGCTCATCGGAGGATTTTTCTTTCTGCGGTTCATCAATCCGGCCGTCGTGACACCCCGTTCCTACATGCTCATCGACGGCACGCCGGCGGAGCGGCCGCGGCGGACGCTGACGCTCATCGCCAAGATGCTCCAGAATCTGGCCAACAAGCCGTCGTACTCCAAGGAGCCCTACATGGCCAAGCTGCAGCCGTTCATCCACCAGAACAAGGACAGGATCAATAAGTTTATGCTGGATCTCTGCGAGGTTAGCGACTTTTACGAGAGTCTAGAGATGGACAACTACGTGGCCCTATCCAAAAAGGACCTCGAGCTCGACATTACGCTCAACGAAATCTACGCCATGCATGCCCTTATCGACAAGCATCAGCAGGAGATTTGCAAGGATGAGAACTCGCACCTGGCCATCATCATGTCGGAGCTCGGCCCGGCCCCGTCGCAGGTTCCGCGCAAGGACAATAGGGTTATCAACTTGCCGCTATTCAGCAGATGGGAGACGGCGATTGACGACCTGACGGCGGCGCTCGACATTACGCAGGAAGAAGTGTACTTTATGGAGGCCAAGTCCATCTTCGTGCAGATCATGCGGTCGATCCCGCAGAGCAGCGCGGTGCTGCGGCGGCCGCTGCGGCTGGAGAGGGTGGCGGACGCGGCGGCGACGAGCCGCAACGACGCGGTCATGGTGCGCAAGGGCATCCGGGCCATGGAGCTCCTGTCGCAGCTGCAGGAACTGGGCGTCATCGACAAGAGCGACCAGTTCGGCCTGCTGCGGGACGAGGTGGAGCAGGAGCTTCAGCACTTGGGATCTCTCAAGGACGGCGTCATCGCGGAGACGCAGAAGCTCGAGGAGGTGTACAAGACGATACGAGATCACAATACGTTCCTCGTCGGCCAGCTCGAGACGTACAAGAGCTACCTGCACAATGTGCGGTCGCAGAGCGAGGGAACGAAGCGCAAGCAGCAGAAGCAACAGGTGCTCGGGCCTTACAAGTTTACGCACCAGCAGCTGGAGAAGGAGGGCGTGATTCAGAAGAGTAATGTCCCGGATAACAGGCGGGCCAACATCTACTTCAACTTCATCAGCCCGCTGCCGGGGACGTTTGTCATCTCGCTACATTACAAAGGTACGAGGGAAAAGAAGCAGGACGGCTTCGATTTGTTGTGTGTACTTGGCTGACGAGCTCTGGTTGCAGGTCGAAACCGGGGGCTCCTAGAACTGGACCTGAAACTGGACGATCTGCTGGAGATGCAAAAGGATAACCAGGACGAGCTGGATCTCGAATACGTGCAATTCAACGTGCCCAAGGTGCTGGCGCTTCTCAACAAGCGCTTCGCTCGCAAGAAGGGATGGTGAGGCGGAGAGCGGCGTTGAGGGGGAAAGGATAACTCGATATCACGCCTTTCTATCACGAGCACACATGAGGAAGCTCTTGATTTTTCGTGCTTCGGCTGGTCCGTGGTGAGGATCAAGTGACGGCGGCGGCGTTTTTTTTTTTCCCTTTTCTTTTCTCCTTGTTTCTTTTCTTCTGGTCGATATTCGGTGCGGACTGGATTGGGCTTGTAATGGCTTGGACAGTGTAATGGGCTTTGGATGGGCGACGAGATGTCTGTGTATGTACGACTAGGTACGTTTAGTTTCATATGTAGGTAAGAGGTATGTAGGCAGCTTACATATGTAGGTAAGCGGGAGGGGGGGGAGAGGCTGAGGGAAGAGCAGATGGGTGGGGGCGTCGCGCGCGCTCCTTCCTTAGGTAAGCTTCTGAGACGCGTTTACCTGCCTTTTTACCTGCCGCGCCGCTGTTGCTATTAAAAGCTGCACTTTACACGACTCCTCGTCTCCTTTCCAACGTGTTTCTTACCTCCTCGTTTGTCTCTAATCGCCAGACATCGCGAGCACGCTTCGTTTTCTTCGGTTCGAAATCATCGCACGCCCTTGTTCATCGCGATAGCGCAGCACGCCAGTCTCTGTCGCATCATCTCTTCTACCCTCATTATTCCGCCGCATCGGTGAAGCGAAGCCAGTCATCATCATGTCTGTCGTGTCGCTTCTGGGCGTCAAGGTGGTGAACAATCCGGCCAAGTTCACGGACAAGTACGAGCTCGAGATTACCTTTGAATGTCTCGAGGCTCTCGAGAAGGGTGAGTTTGGCGCCCTGATGAGACGGTGGATGGAAGGCTGACGCGTCGCAAGATCTCGAGTGGAAGTTGATTTACGTTGGATCGGCCACCTCGTGAGTTGGCCTCCGATTACCCATTTATAGAAACCCCCCTTGTCTAATGCCGCTCCCCTTCCCCCTTGCAGCGATCAGTACGATCAGGAGCTCGACACTCTCCTGGTCGGTCCAGTGCCGGTCGGCGTCAACAAGTTCCTTTTCGAGGCCGAGGCTCCCAACACGTCGCGCATACCCGATAACGACATCCTGGGCGTGACTGTCATTCTCCTGTCTTGTGCCTACGACGGTCGCGAGTTTGTGCGCGTCGGTTACTACGTCAACAACGAATACGACACGGAGGAGCTCAGCGCCGATCCGCCTGCCAAGCCCAAGATTGAGCGGGTGAGGCGCAACGTACTGGCGGAGAAGCCCCGCGTGACGCGCTTCGCCATTAAATGGTGCGTCGACAAAGACTTTCTCTTATGTGTGTGTTTGTGAATCAGGAGAGAAGAAGCTGACCGGGCTTTGCAGGGACTCGGAGGCGTCAGCTCCCCCGGAATATCCGCCTGAGCAGCCCGAGGCCGACCTTGTAGCTGACGGCGAAGAGTACGGCGCGGAGGAGGCGGAAGCCGAAGCCGAAGCCGAAGCTGAGGCCGAAGCAGAGGTGGCCGAGGCCGGGGCAGAAGCCAAGGCGACGGGCGAGGACGCGGAGATGGCTGGGGTCGAAGAGCAGGAGCAGGAGGCGGGAGCGGACGAAGTTTCCGACGAAGGCAGCGTCGACATCGAAGGCGAAAGCGAGGAGGAGCTCGAGGAATACGAGATGGTGGAAGAGGACGTTATGGACGTCGACGAGGCGGAGAAGCCAGCGAGAGTGGCTGCCGCGGGAACGGTGTCTGTGCATTCATGAAGGGGTGTTTTTTTTTTCTCTTTTTGTTCTGTCTCGTCTTTGTCTTATACATACATCCATACATGTCTCTTGGGGTCGAGCAGGAAATCGGCCGTAGTTCCCGCTCAACCGTGCTGGCGGCGATGAGGCAGCAGAGCATTTGGGTTTGGAATGATATCCGAGTGTAGCCGTTGGTTGTGCGTATTACGGTCACTTACATCTGTGTTGATGCTGTCCTCTCGTCTCTCGTCTCGTCTGTGTCTTGATGAGATGGTGATGATGATGTTGGATGGGTTAACTTGATGATGTTCTCTACAGCAGTAAACCTCGTAAGTTGTTCTTGGAAACAAAAAGCCAAAACACCTCCTCCAATCTGTTTCTTCTTCCTCCTCCTCCTCCTCTCCTCTCCGATTTCCCCTCCCCCCCCCTTTCGTCAAATCGATAAAACGGAAGACGCTGAAGGAAGGACGATGAACAGCGCGTACATGCAGACGTAGCCATGCCCTATCGAAGGGACTCATATCTAGCACGGGGTATCACGGGGAGGAAACCGCCCGGCGTAGACGTATCGAAACCAGCTTCGGAAAACTTGCAGGCCGGATCCGATGATGCGCTGGATCGAGACCGGGTTTGAGGGCGGATCTGGCTCGAGCGAGGCTTCGAGGTCGATGTCGAAGTCGTCGGTTGGTGGGGTGGAGAGGTATGGTGATAGGTAGTAGGCGGCCATGTCTGTATCCCTTGTGTATTCGGTTACTTGAGGAGAATTGGATGGTGTTTATGATGATGTTTCGTGTGGGATCGAAGGTGTATCGTGAGTTCTGTGTGGGAGAGATATTTTGAGAGAGAGAGAGAGAGAGAGAGGAGATGTGTGTTTTTTTCTCAAAAGAGCAAAGACGCGTGGGTGAAGCTTCTTTAAGATGAGGAAATAGCTGACTCAGGCCTTTCATATAGCTTCTGATGAACAGGTGAGTAAAAGGGGAGAGAGGGGAGAGGAGGGGGGAAGATGCAAGGTTGGAGGTTGAATTTTTTTTTTCTACACCATTCGTCATGACGCATGTAAGTTGCGAGTCTATTTCTGTGAGCGTGAATGGAACTGACATGTGCTGAGCCTCGTTGTGTCGTCTCTATATTCAAGAAGGGGATAGGCTTCTACATGTGTAAACTAAACCACTCGATAACAGGGGAGATGGCGAGGTTGAGAAGAGGTGATAAAGGGGGGGGGGGGGTAAAAGTCGCGATATTACCAACCACGGCAAAGCAGCCAGTCCTACCAACCACGTCTTTACAAACCGATTCCAAAGAAGCATATAAATACCATGATTTACAGTCATCGAGTCATTCTTTCATAAACCTAAGAAAACACAAAAAAAAACGACGCTGAAAGAAGTTGGGCGACGGGACATGACGCTCGACATCACACGTCGTTGAATCCAGATCACGTGACCCCCTTCACGATACTCTTTCCCTTGTCATGCTTCACCTCCCCCTTTCTCCGCTGCATCTCTCCCCCTCCCCCTTCTTCTCAATCACCACCCCCAGAGAAATCACTCGCCCGCCCAATAAAATCTCCAAGACTCTCCAACAACAACAAACAACTCTCTCATCCCCTCTCCCTCCCCCTCCCCCTCCTAAGCGCAGCCGGCTTCTTAACCTCAACCGCAGCCGTAACAGTATCAGACTCATCAGAATTAGAGCGAATGGTAACGGTATAATCCGGATGAACAATCACATAAACGGGCCTCCACTCGTCCTCCTCCCGAAGAGTATGCTGCTTAAAGCCATCAGTAGGCTCAGACGAAAGGATTCTATCAGCCGTGAATTTCGCGAGACCGATGGCAGCCAAGGGCGCAGAGAATTTGCCCACAGCAACGAGCCCCCCCGCCGCGACGGCAGCAGCCGGTCCCGAAGCACCAGCGACGGCGAGACTAGCAGCCGCGCCCGAAGCAGCGAGCGCAAGGACGCCCGCCACGGATTCAAGAGCGTCGAAGACGGCGCGGAAGTTATTGGGGGCCGTCGCGTAGAGCGTTCCGCCGCCGTCGTCGTAAAAGGTAAGAAGCCACCAGTCCTGACCCGTGGTGAGGGGCCCGGTATTATACGACACAGTCATCCAGTCTCGTGCCGATGAGCCGGTCTCGATACGCGCCCATTCGTGCGAGTCTTTGTAGACGCTGCTGTATTTGTGCTTGAGGGAGACGCTGGTTATGGCTGTTGGAGAGCGGTTGACGATCGTCACCCTTGTTGTTCGGCGCGTCGTGCCCGTCCAGCGGGGTTGAAGCTCAGTTGGTACGGCTGCTGCGCCCAGCGCAGAGAGGAGATGGAGGATGATGAGTGAGAGGCGCATTTCGGTGATGCTTTTTTTTTTGGTCTTGTCTTGTGTTGGTAGATGGATGGATGGATGGCTGTTCCTCTGCCACCCGTGTCCTTCACCTGCGGAAACCCTCCCCCGCATGCTATATGTAGGTCTTATATAGTCCTCCTTCCATCCTTGACTCTACCCTCTTTTTCCCCCCAGAGCGCGTCTTCTTCGAAATGAAGGAGGACGGTGATCCAAGTTCCAGAAAACGGGGAAGTTGATCACGATTCCGATAATAGCACATCACTTTCCCCTGTCGTGAAACAAACTTCGCATGAACCATCTTCCATCAAAATCAAGAAACAAACAAAAAAAAAGGGGGGGGGGGCCTTGTTTTTAAGCTTATTTCCACCTCCCCCGGGCCGCTCGGACCATCTCTCTCTCTATATATATATATACATATATAAACATCGTCGCTTCAACTTCAGGTGACGGATCAACAACCGTCGAATCGCAACGTTCATCGTCATCGCCATCATTGACGTCATCATCACCTATCGCCTTACAAAGCTTCACTGTAAACTTCCGTCTCTCTCTCTTCCAAAGATAAATAATAGTCATAATAATAAAACAAATCCCCAGCTGAAACAAGCCAATAAAACAAAATCTCAACGCCATAAATACGCGCAATTCAAGAGACAGCAAAGAAAAAAAAAGGGAGGGGAGAATCTTTGTGTTTAGAAAAACTTGCTCTTCAACCCTCCCAACACCACGTTTCGCTTCTGCTTGCTCATAAACTTGTTCACGTCATCCGCCCACCCCTGACTCTGCTGCTGCAGGTTGTCCATCCCGTCTCCCATCATGTTCAGCTTCTCCGTCCGCTCGTTCAGCTGCCGTGACAAGTATTGGCCCCAGCTCTCCTGACCCCCGGCGGCGGCTGCGGCGGCCGCCGAGCCCGACATGCCGCCTGCCGCTGCCGCTGCCGCCCTCTGCTCGGCTGATGCTGCCTGCAACATGCGCCGGCTCGGCGGTCGGTCCGGCCCGCCAACGAGCAGGTCCAAGTCCAGGGGTGACACGTACTGCGTGCCCGAGATCCACTGCAGGTTAGAAATCGTCGGCCGCGGTGGACACTCGAGCTGCGGGTTGATCAGCACGTCCGGCGACCGCTGCAGCTCCCTCCCCGCGCCCCAGACGTGGAGCACGGCCAGCTCGCTCGGCCCCGTCCAGGCAAACACGTCTCCCGTCCGCGTCACCACCGACGACGGCCCCTGGCTAGCGTCCACCATCGGTAGCTCAGCCTTGCCCAGGTCCTTCAGCGCCGGCAGCGAAAACGCGCGGATCGTCTGGTCGTCGAGGAGACCGACGACGGCGAAGCCCTGCAGCTCGAGCTCCGCCACGCTCGCCGCGTCGCACGTCACGTCGCCCAGCTCGCGCGACGCCCCCTTGGACTTGGCTGGCCGAAATACCCGTATCTCGTTTTGCGACACTGCCCCATGTCTTCGTTAGCCAACAGCTCCAGAAGGGGGGGGGAGTCCAGTCTCTTCCTCTCTTCTTACCTGCGACCAGCGCGCCGTCGACTGTTCGTCCCTCCCGCAGCGCCGCCACGATGGGCCCCGTCGCCAGCGCCGGCTTCCCCGTCTCCGCCTCGATGGGCGACAGCGAGATGATCTTGCCCTCGAGCGCCACCACGCCGGCAATCTCCACCGTGTAGGACCCCTCCCCGTCCGGTAGGAGCTTGAGCGTAATCACCTTGCCGAGGTTGGTCCCCACGAAGCAGCAGATGCTCGAGTACTTGTCGTCGTCCAGCGTCATCACGCTAAACTCCACCACCACCGGCCACTCCTTCTCCGGCGTCGCGCTCGACGACCGGCGATGATGGAGATGCGGAGTCTTGAGAAAGGAGCTGCGCTTGTCCTGCCGGGCAAAGTCCGTCATCGGCGCCTGGAAGACGATGCGCGGCCCGCGGAGGTCGACAATGGTCAGGAAGCCCAGCTCCGACCCGACGGCGACGAAGCCGACGTTGGACACCTGCGCCGCCGTGATGGGGCCCTGCATCATCTCGTACAGCACAAACGGCTGCAGCCCGTCCCGGAGCGCCGGCTCTGCTCGTGAGCTTATGTCCGTTAGGCCTTTGGGGTTCGGGTCCAGCGGCTGCGGCCGGTCCTGGCCGTAGAACCGGTTACCCCCCCAGCGAAAGACGACGGCCTCGCCCGTCCGCGTCCCGACGACGAACTCGCCTGTGCGGCTGGCCATGCTCATGACCGTCACCTCGACGTCCTCCTGCCGGCCGAGGGCCCGCGCCACGTCCACCTGCAGCACCTGTCCGTTCTCCACCTCGTCGTCGTGACCCGAGTCCCAGAGCCGAACGATGCTGTCGGCGTGCGCCGTCTGGATGATAGTCCTCTCCTCGAACCGCTTCCGCGGCCTGGGCCCCTCGGCGCCTCCCTTGAGCAGCGGCTCCCCCTGATCCCGCTTCTCGACCATGGTCAGCCATCGGTGCCGCTCGAGACTCGACACGGCCAGCTTCCCGACCCGGGGTTGGACGAAGAATGTTGACGGATGCAGCTGGTTTGTGGGGCTGATGGGGTGGCCGGAAGGGAAGCTCATCGTCACCAGCTCGCCCGACGTCAAGAGTGTGATGACGGCGATGGGATCCTGCGCCCCATTAAAGTGAGGTGACGTCCGCGGGATCAGTAAGAAGTCCTGAGCCTGCGTCGCCTGAGGCAGCGGGAGAGAGAGCTCGCGTTTGCCGTTGAAATACTCGCCCAGCACCTGCCACGACGACGTGGCGTACATGGGCGTGAGGCCGAGGTCGATAAACGTCATGCACTTAGGTAACGCATCCAGGGCTTGACCGCCGGCCACCAAGAGGCCCGTGTCGTCACAGTTTTCCTTGCAGCACCAGGCCACCTGGGTGAAGTGACTGGCCGGCGTGTCCGAGTTGGCCCTGGCCGTGGCCGGCTTGTCGACGCCCGTCGACTTGAGCGTCCTGGCGGCGACGACCCTTTCCTCCTTTGGGTCCCACAGCACCAGGCTTCCGTCCTCGTGGGCCGTGGCGACGAAG
Source organism: Ophiocordyceps camponoti-saundersi (nom. inval.) (assembly GCA_003339415.1). NCBI lineage: Eukaryota > Fungi > Ascomycota > Sordariomycetes > Hypocreales > Ophiocordycipitaceae > Ophiocordyceps > Ophiocordyceps camponoti-saundersi. The sequence goes on from PDHQ01000062.1 coordinate 147,477, forward strand.
GTGCCCGACGGATGCCAGAGGGCGTGCGTCAGCCTGGGTCTGCGCGTCACCTCAACCCCGGAGCCGTATCCGCCTGGCGCCCCTGCCGGCAGGACGTACTCGAGGAAATGGACGGGTCGGTTTTGCTTGAAGGAGTAGACGACAGCGCCGTGCGTGTAGCCGATGAGCAGCTTGCCGACGTCGCGCGGGTGCAGCGAGAGGCACACAAGGCTCGCCGTCCGCGCGTTCGGCTCCTTCTCGCGCCAAAAGTTGGTCAGCCGAAACGCGCGCGACAAGCTGCCGCGGTCGAGGTCGAAGGCGAGCACGTCGCCGCTGTGCAGGCCGATAAAGGCCCAGTCGAGCGTCGGGTCCGTGGCCAGAGCCACCGCCTGGCCTGCCAACACCTGGCCGTTGATCCGTTCCGCCGTATCCAGATCCCACACGCTAATCTCGTTCTTGCTGTCGATGCTCACCAGCCGGTTGCCGCTGAACTGCAATACCCGGAAAGACGTCGGCCGCCGCGGCGCCAGCACCTTGTGCACGCGCCGCTGGCCGAAGACGTAGATTTGGCCGCTGCCGTGGCGGCTCTCGCTGGTGCCCACCGCCAGCAGCGACTGGACGGCATCGTAGGCGAGGCAGCTGGTCCACAACGAGTCAGCCATCCTGGACCGAATATTCCGTCCACCTCAGTCGGCCTGCCTGCCTGCCTCAGCCTGCCTACCTGATCTGCGAATTGATGCCGTAGCGAGCCTGCTCGTCGGGCGTCAGCAACTCCGGCCGAAGACTCGCCGACAGGTCGTTCTGGATGCCCGCCTGCTTGCTTCGCAGGAACGTCGTCATGTTGTTTGCTGTCCGTCGTCCCGGCCGATTTTCTGACCCGTCATTGTCAGCTCTTCAGCGGGAGCCGAGCGGCGGGGTTCTTTGTACGACTACGTGCCACAGACTACGTGCCACCGATTACGTAGCAGACACGTGACGATGATTGTACACGTGATCTGTCGACGACCTTGCCTGACTTTCACCCTTCGCCATGTGTCGGAAACGACAGCGGAAATGTGTGTACAGTATGCATACCTACCAAGCAAGGCATGAAGCCTCTAAATAGCTACGAATAGCACTCCGCGTATGCTCAACCTTTGGACGTACCGGTAATATGACCCGTTACCTTCAACACCATGTAACCATCGTGAGCCTCTTGCTACTATGGCTTCCTCGGGTGCTCCCACCTTGTCCAAGCCACCACATTGTACAGGGTCTCGTAGGTCTACGCTCCTCGCCAGCATTCACAGGAACGGGCCCTCAATATTATCGACCGTTATATTACTGCCGATTATATGCATCCACCGCCATCCCTCAGCCAAATAACAATCACTCCTTTTCTGCATCCATTTTCGTCATTTCCCCCCCATCCCTTTTCCATCAGTAATACCAAATACCTCCCCGTCCTCACGCTGTCCAAGCCAGCGCCTCAAATGTACCACATGGTGCTCTTGAAAAAATCGCGCTGTCGCTGCTCACCATCGGCCGGGCCGTCCTTCGGGCTGACAATGCCGCCGAGCGTAAGAAGAGCGGGCGATTCTGTTCCACTGGGAACGCTTCCGATCGTAACTCCCTTGGCAGCCTGGTCCCGCACCATCTCATGGCCCTTCGCACCGGAACGGAAACCCTCAGACGTCGCGATGTTCTCATGTGCGCGTGCGCGCGCTCCCGCCAGATGGGCATAGTACACCGCAGGGTGCAGTGACACAGGCGTCGTTGATCGGGCATAGCTATAGCATTGATGATAAATCATCTTCTGAAAATCATTGACGGGCACGTTCATCTCGTCAAGGATGACGTGGTAGTGAACAGGCCTCGCCGTTCCTTGAATGGCCACGTGGGAACAGAGATAAAAGTCCCACATGAAGGGGTGGGTGACCTCCTTTTCAGCCAGTGTCCCCGGCAAGGCGTTTCCATTCTTGTCGCCTTGGGGAGGGAAGAAGCGAATGTGGTGGCGCTTCGTCGCCACGACGACGGTGAACTTGGGCTGCGGGAGATTCGGGGCCTTTGTGCGGAGGAAAGTCTTTATCTCTCCAACCTCCTGGTCCAGAACTTGAGAAAACTGTCCCTCAGATACGCCATCTCGGAAATAGATGATGTGCTTCGGGAACGCGCCCTCGTGGCCGGTCTTCCACTGGTCAGCCAGCTGGCCAAACAGGAAGTGGACATTGGCCGACGTCAGCATCTCCACGCGGTAGCCGTTCGTCTCGACCATGGCAGCATAGCGGGTTGCGTCGCGATCGACCGACATAGTCATGGCTGCTGTCGAGGGTGCGTTACCTCCCGGGGTGCCGTGCGACACATCAACACCAATAATCATGGTCGGACGATCTTTGGGGAAGTAAGTTTGGCTCTTCCATGGAGGCATGGTGCGGGACGTCGCGCCTCCGAGCTTGGCGTTCACTTTCATGCACACATTTGAAATGTACTGGCCGTTGTTCTTCTTCACGGCGTCGCCGTTCACCACCTGCGACAAGACTCCGAAACGGCAGTCGGCAGACTTCTTGAGCCGCTCGTAGTGAGGGCTGTTCTTGTGGCCGACGACGACAAAGATGAGCTGAGGGTAGCCCCGCTTGGCCAGGCATTCCTCATGAGCCCAAGCCAGGACCTCGGCCGGGTTATGCTTCTTATCGGCGGGCGCGTTAAGAAGCAACGCGTCGTTGGGGCATTTGCCGCCGTGTCCGAGAAAAGCCTCCCGGAAAGACTTGGCGAACGCCGACAGGCTGGGATAGTCAACGCAGCCGTCCATGACAACAAAGGCCCAGTTGGCCAAGGGCGCGTAGTTCTGCTTCCAGAACTTCTTGCCACGAAGATCCCAGCGGCCGGCGAACTTCGGATCTGCCTGACCCTGACCGAAGTCCACACGGGGAGGAGGCAGCAGCTTGGCCTCGGTCTTGGCGAAGGTCGGTTCAAACGTAACGCCGTATTCCTTGAGATACGGATCTTCGCGGAAGCGGAGAGAGGCGACGCCGCGCTCAATGTCCGCACGACGCTCGCGAGGGCGCGTGACGGCAAACTTGATCATGTTGGCCGTCTGGTCCGGATTGAGTTTGAACGGATAGCGCTGCATCGGCATGAGCACGGCGAATTCCATTGGGACATAGCCGTTTTTGCCTGCGTCGATGACAGGAAGCAGAGAGTATCGAAGATGAGCATTATATTTCTTGCTGTAGAAATCCTCGACGCAGATCTGCCCCTCGTTGTACGGGAAGGTGACTTTCTTCGCGTTTCCACCATCGGACCCGTACTCGGGCTTGAACGCGAAATCGACGACTGTATAAACTTTCGCCGGATTGACCCTGTTAGGGTGGCGAATGACGAACTTGAGCCGTCGCAGCTTACGCAGCTGCTTAAAAGCATCCGAGGATGCCCAAGTGCCCGTAACATGTTTCACCGGGCGAAGAAGCTGGATGGCGGTGATGGGCGTCAAGCCCTGCCACTTGCGATCGCAGGCGCCGAGAAACTGGCACATCACCTGGTCCATCGTGACATTACCTTGCCAGAAGCAGGTGTTGGCCACATCGGCGTTGAGCGCCAAACCGATGCCGCCCAGTTTGAGGTTCTGGCTAAGGCGGACGGAAGCGTAGAGCCCCTTGTGAGCCTCAACATAGGAGTTGCTGGGCATGAGCGCCCTGCCCTTCTGCGTCTGATCGTAAAAGTTTCGCTTGATGGCGAGCAGATGCTGAGAGGGATATTGACGCATCAAGTGATCAATAAAGTTCAGGGCCGTCTGAACATTTGTGTTGAATGACATTTTTTGATCGAGATAGCCCTGGAGGGCAGACATGTTAACGGTGGTGGTTTGTCGAATTTGCACATAGAACTTGTTGTCCCTAGCCTTGCCCTCGGCAGGAGCCTGACGGCCCTCGTCCAAGTCGACCTGAAAGCGAACCTCCCCACGTTCGAGTTGAGCAGGAGCCCAAGCAAGCTTCCGGCCGTCAAAGATCCAGATGGGAAATTTATACTTAGCGAGGGCCTTTTTCGTCTCCTCGTGCGCCCAGATCTTCTTAAGGACGGCCGCCTTTTTGTCAAGGTCGGGCGAAATAGACACCTGAGAACAGACATTAGCTTTCACCGAGTGTGAGGTGGGGAGGGATTAACGATACTCACATCATATTGGTAGATTTTTTTGCTGAAGTCGAAGGACTTCATGCGATACTGATTCACCTCGATGGTGATGGGCTTACCCTCCGTGTTCACCTTGTTGCCGCGAAGAGCAAAGACGCTCTTCTGCGTGTCGGCAACATACGCATCTGCGGGAAGCTCCATGCGAGTGTTGCCCAGTGGAGCTTTTTTACCGGCGGGCTTGGCAGGGTCGAAACCCATGGGCACAACTCGGCCAGGCGGTGCACCCGGGCGAGAGGCTGCTGCCGAGCGAGAGGGTGAGGCGCCTCTACTGCCCGACGGGTAGCTACCCGCCTTTGACGGCGGGGAGCGGCCTCGATCAGACATTTTTGGGGGGGAAACCTGTGACTCGTTGGCAAACGTGAACCAAAGCGAAGAAATGAGGCGTGCAAAGCAGGAAATGACAAAGAAGGGGTGGGAGATGTGTGAGAGTGAGAAGAGAGGTTTGGGTGCGAAAGAGGGCGGGTGATGAGAGAAGAAGGTAAGGGTGGGCGACTGATGGAGGGAAGAAAAAGGGTAGGTAAGTACCTGCTTGGAGAGGGAAAAGCTGAGGAAGACAGCAGATAGGAAGAAGGGTCGAAAGAGGTGGAGAGGAAGAAGGAAGAAATGGTGAGGTGATGGGAGTTTTGCAGAAGGAAGAGGGTGTTGAAGAGGTGAGGAGGGTGAAGAGGGTGAAGAGGGTGAAGAGGGTGAAGAGAGGAAGTGGTAGGAAGGGAAGAGGAAGAGGAAGGTAGAGAGAGAGAGAGAGAGAGAGAGAGAGAGAGAGAGAGAGAGAGAGAGAGAGAGATGAGAGGTATGAGGGTAGAGAGAGGTGCAGAGGTGCAAAGGTGGAGACCCAAGCAAAACCTGTAGGGCAGAAAACGAAGGCAGAGGAAGAAAGACGTCGAAAACGACCGCAAAAAAAAAGGAAGCAAAAAGGCAAGAAAAAGGAAACAAACGGTTCACTAACCTTAGAAGCTCAACGACGCGCTCGATCAAAATCACGCGAAATAAAGCTCAACGAACGAAACGGTATCGCCAATATCCACGATCCTTTCTTCTCTTCTCTCCCGAACGATGCCAGAGGCAAGGCGAGAAGAAAAAAGATACGAGAGGCGTGAAGTGTGTTGCTTGAAAAGAAAAGCAGGTTGTGAAAGAATTCGTATACGCTTTTGCAACGCTTTTGCTTTGGGGAAGGGAAGGGTGGGTGGGTTGGTGGTGGTGAAGAAGAAAGAAAGAGAAGAGGAAAAAAGGGTGTGGGCGAGATGTAGGAAGGGGATATATCGAAGGGTAGGTAGGTAGGGTATGTGGGAGACAAAGAAAGAGAAATCCGTGTGGGAGAGAGAGAGAGAGAGAAGAGAGGGGGGGGGGGGCGAACGGGCGGGCCTTAGTAGTATCGATGCACCGGCACGCACGCAGTAGGCAGCCAAGGCGGGGGGGAAAGAGGGTGAAGAAGGCAGAGAGGAGGAGGGAGAGAACAAAAGAAGTCAATTGGAAAAAGTAATCCGCCCTCTGATCCTTTCTATTCTGCTCTATTCTGCTCTGCTCTGCTCTGCTCTCCCGTCTGCCAGTTGGCACCTGGCAGGCTGGCAGACAGGGACTGACTGCACCGTGCACCGTTTGCACCCGCGCCTGTATTTTTCTATAGGTACTGTGTACATGCTTCTGTACTATTTTCCTTTTTTTTCCTCTCAATTTACTCTTATGTACATACATCAACGTCCGCACGTACGGATTACGGATAACTAACCCTTCTTTTTATGTATGTAGGTGTTAAATCATCTATGTATACGGAGTAATCCGTATACATATGTCTTTCCTTCCATCTGTCACTCGCTTGAGTGCAGTTGCAAACAGCACAAGAAAAAGAAACGTTGCTTTCCTTTTATCCCCCGTTAAACAGTGATTCACTCACTGTGCCATCTCCGATACCCAGTATATATTGTTCGGCATTCTTCGGCTGCGCTTCTCCTCCCCTCCCCTTATCAGCTCCTACCCTTTACGTGCATACATACTCACCTAATACCTACAACCTACCTCTACCTCTATGGCTAGCTGAGCCAAAGAGAAGCATCGCGGCTTTTAATACGTCCGTATACTATGCATATGTATGCACATACTAGCAGTATGCAAGTATGCAGCACGGCATATATATTTATATACATACGTCATACGTGCATGGATCACCTAGTACGAATACGCCATGTCCTATCTGCCCGGGTACGGATATGCACGATAATCTCCCCCCCAACGTCAATGGCGGCGCGGCCCCCGACATCGTATCATCAGCCACAGAAAATCACAATCATTCCCGCCTTCACTATCCCGGCTCCGATCAAGGACTGGATTGATGAACACTCATCCCCTATGCAGGGTAGACAAGGCATGTGATGCAAAGTTAAAAAGCGTTTACATACATACATATGTATAACAGCCTTGAGCCCACCACTGGCTGGGCCTTGATAGTTCAACATCACAAAACATACCTAACCTTCACACACACAGCAATCGACCAACCGTCATGTTATTCCCATCTTCAACGCGAGTACATACATATGTATGTCCTCAGATTTTGTGCACGTGTAGCCTGTGGAAAAGGTAGGCAGGTAATAGAGCTCGGCAGCGTGCACGTCTTCTTCCTTCAAACCCCTCCCCCCCCCATCCCACCCCAAACGCCAGCGCCGCAATGCTTCATGAGTTCTCGACAGCCATCCTTCCGCGAGCCTCCCAAAGTAGTTGTGTATGAAGGTTCCTAACCGACGTCAACAGGCGGTGAGTCATCTAGCTACCTACCTACCAACTCATACCTGGGTAGGATTTTTTTGAAGGATCAGGATCGGGATGAGGATGCGGAAGAGGAAGACGGATAACAGGGAGGAAAAAAGAGGAGAAAAAGAAGAGAAAGATGATGAAAAGAGAAAAGAAAGGAAGAGGGGCAGGAAGCGTCACAGATACCGATAGCCGCTGAACTGCCCCGGCCACATCGCATTATTGACTTCGGCCCCGACGTAGGCGTTTGCCGCAAATGCTGTTCCCGCTTCGCTCTCCGCTCGCAACGGCGAGCTACGATAGCCGCCAGCCGATGCCAGCCGTCCGCCGTACGGGCTCAACGGCCTACCGCCGCCCCCCAAGTCCCCCGACGTCTGCCGCCCATGCTGCATCGCCACCGGCGTCCGGTAATGGCCGCCCGTCTTCGCCCTCCAGGTGCTGTAGTCTGGCAGCGGCGTGTCGCGGAGGAGAGAGACCAGGCTTGCGGCGTGTAGCCTCGGCGCGTCGTAGCTGTGTGATGGAGGTAGGATACCCAGCAAGAAGGTGATGTCGCGGTGGAGGGCCGATGCTTGGTTGCGACGCTGCTGGTCGAGACGGCGCCCCGCGGCTCCCTTGAGGGGCGACGCTCCTCTGGCTAGCCTCTTCGGAGGGTTTGGCTCCTCGTCATCGGCGCCGTACGGCCGCTTTGGAGACGCTGTCGTTCGGCCATATTGCGGTCGCGGAGGACTCAGCTCTCGCCGCGGCGGAGCCAAGCTGTTTCGCCCAGACACCGCCGGCTCCATCCTTTGCTTCGGGCGCATCTGCACCGCTTTCGACACGATGATGGGTGCCGCCACCGGATCGAATCTATCCGACGAGTAACGAGACTTGAAGTAGCTAAGCTTGGCATCGTCGGGAAACAGCTCCGCCATCCGATGCTCGAGTTTCGATATCTGTGAAAGCTCGCCGTACTGCGACTCATACTTGTGGAAATAGGCATAAAGAGGCCTAGCCTTGTCTCGGGTCTCGGGCCTCGACACCAGTCTGTTGGCGCACGTCTCGAAGACGACACGCGCATCTATTTTTCGTCAGCATCGGTCGTCCGCCGGAAGAGGGGAGAAGGGGGGGGTGGGGGAGGCTGAGCTCACTTGTCGTATCGTCCTTGGAGTGTAGAAATCTAATGTACTCGATCATAAAGTTCTCGTCGTTGGGAAAGAGACGCGCCCCGCGCTCAAATATTTTGGACCCGACAGCATCCTTGTACACCACCGATTCGAGAAGGGCCACGGCAACGTAAACGTCGCTCGTCAGCCGCCCCTTCTGCCGAGCATCGGTAAAGACCTTTCGCAGGCCGCCCTCGCTCTGGCTACCCTTGCCCTGGATGCGGCGCATGGCGCGCGCGAGGGCGATCCAGACGTACGACAGTGTCCTCGACAGGAGCTGCGACTCGGCAGCGTGCGCGCTTTGGATCGCAGCGATGCGTTCTTCCGTCGGCGACTTCCTCGTTTTCTTCTTCTCTCTCTCGTCATCGTCATCGTAGTCATCGTCGTCATCGTCGACAGGTTCTATCGATTCGTGCATAGAAGGGTCCAGTGTGGCCGCCGCCTTGACCGCGCTCACCTCGAGCTGCTCTCGCTCCTTGATCTTATCGCCCATCTTGTAGAGCGTCTCCAACACCGTGTCGTACGGCTGTCGGACCGCCTTGGCGTACTCTGATTTGTCGCCCTCCTTCTCCGGATAGTGTTCCTCGACGTGATCGGCGTGCTTAAAGGCCAGCAGGACGCTCTCCGGGTTCGCCGCGATACCCTGGAGAAGGAGTTCCGTCCCGACAGACTTGTTCTCGGCGTCTCGAACATCGTTGTCCAAGCACCACGTGGCCGCGTCGACCCACATCTCCGGCCAGAAACGTAAGGCCATCAACGCCTGCTTGTAGCAGTAGACGACTCTCTGCTTGTAGGCTTGCGGCTCGTCATCTTTGAGAACCAGGGGGTCCTCCTTTTCCCACGCAATCCACTTCTTCCAGAGCTCGACCTGAGCCCGAAACTCTTCGTCGCCTTCGAATCCGGGGGCTGGGGGTAACCGAGGGAGGTTATTGCGCTTCAGAGTTCGCGCCATGTTGTCAAGGGCAATATTGGCGCTCTTGGCCGACATGTACCCCGGCGATTTCTCCTGAATGAATTTCCGGCCCTGAGAGCCCTTGTCAGTCGTTGAGCAGACAAATAATGGGGGCGATGCAACGTACTGTCACCTTGTTGAGGCCCATTTCGAACTGGTCGTATTCCCTCCACATTGTATTCACCGTGAGCATGGGGACGTTGATGGCGCGCTGGTATGCTTTCCGCAGCTGGTCCATCTTCTGCTGATCCTGCCAGCCCGTGCCGCCGACCTGTCCGGGGGCACTTTTGACGAAGGCGATGTAGTCTTGCCAGATATTTCCAGAGTCTCTGTCAACGCCGATGTTGTCGATGACGAAGTCGTACGACTGGGCCACCGTGCGCCTTGCGCTGCCAGCCGGGTCGTTTGTCAGGTCGTTGCGACGACGAATGTAATTCAGGTAGAGGGTCCAGAGCTTGACGTTGAGGACGGTCACGAGGCTAAGCCCGAATAACCGTTCGGCGTCGACAAAGTTGTCGAGATCGAGCTCCATCTCGATCCACTCCACCCAAATATCGGCCTATAAGTTGTAAGAAGATGAACATAGTCAAGTCTGTAGATGGATGGGCTAGCTCACTGCTTGCGGAAAGACGTCGAGGAAGCGACGATAGACGTTGCGCAGTTCCTGGAGCCTGTTCCGACGTTTGTGCTCGGCCATGAGGTCAAGCCATGCATCCATGTCTCCGCGCGGGTCATCTTTGATGCGCGATTCGAGAAGGGTCACGGTGTCGAGTTTCGGGACGATTTGAGGGGCAGTCGAGGGAGCGTCGGCCTGGGGAGCCGGGGAGAGCCCGCTAGTAGGGGCGGCACCCTTGATCTGGATCTGCGGTGCTCGTGCTGACAATGCATCGTTCTCGTCATCGGCGTCGTCGTTGTCGTCGTCGTCGTCTTCGTCTTCGTCGTCGTCGTCGTCATCGCTGACTTCGACAATAAACCCTCCGGATGTTTTGGGCTTAGATGACGGCGGTGGCGGTAGCGTGGTAGAAGAGGCAACTGTCATGCTAAGGACTTGAGGCTCGACGTCGACAGCCACGGATTCCGGATCGTAGTCGGCTCCGTCGTCAGCATCTTCGTCGTCGACAACGTCTGCATCGTTTCTGAGACCATACGGCTGGTCTTTGGTCTGCTGGGGCTGGGTAACATCGGCGGCAGCTTCCCCCTCCCCGTTCCACGTCACGTCACCAGCAGCAGCAGCAGCAGCCATATCGGAGATGACGATGACGATGACGATGATGATGTTGATGAAGTTGATTGGCAGAAAGGTGCGGAGCGGCACTTCGCGCCTTAGCTCTGTGTGGTCAGGTCGACTAGCTCCTCCTTGCGGGAAGAAAAGCGCGATCCCGACGGCGAGGTTGCATGCGACGCACGTCTCAGTCGGTCCGCAGACGCGCCGGGCAAGCAAGGATGTCTCGGTGGAGGATGAAGGATGGAGTGACGACGCCGCGCAAGCAAATCTGATGGCGCGAGACGCGTCGTGGCTGCACAACTCTTCAGCTGTGCCAGGGCCTGATGCTAGGGAAAACCGACGACCGGCAGCAAAGCTCTCAGGCCAAGGCTGGGGCAGAAAGCAGAAAACGGCTTAGTGGGCTCTGCGGGCGGTGAGGATGGTGGAGCGCAGGAAGAGGGGGGGGGGGGGGTTTACTGATGTGATGCCTCAGGCGCCCATGATAGGTGCCAAGGTATCGAGTGCGTCTATTAGTACACATGGGAAGTCTATTTGTACGTCATGAGTCATAGCACGTTGAATGACTGACTGATACGATCGGTTCCATCATGCAGTTTTTGTTCAGTTTGTTTCCTTTTTCTTCCCTTCTTTTGGTCTCTTACAACAAGATAGAAGAACCTATGACTCTTTATCAGAGAGGATGAACTGGACCAATACGTGTCTGTGTACGGGTTATCTGCGTACCTGTTTCCAGGACAGGATCTGGATCAATCAACATGCACGCATTCCCTATCTTGCCTGCAAGTTACCTGCAAGCGTTCATTTCCGAGCACCATCACACGTTTCACCTCATGGTTCACCTCATATGTTCATCTTGTTCATGTGTACGGGTAGGCGCGGATAGGTGGCACTGTTCAAGGCGCTTTCCAGCGACAGTGGCGTCCTCGTCGTCGTCCCCTTTTATCCACTTTCGCCAACCCCCATGACTAGATGAACGGAAGGCATCGTGTACGGCACATCGGCTTGTCCCGTGTGTCCAGATCAATGATCTCTGCTCCAGTAACTCAAGCACATCGAAGTGTCAAAAAGAAAACCGTGCTCTACACACCTACAACCTACCTATCACCTAAAAATGTGTGTATCCGTATCCGTACAATGAACAGGTTCGGATCAATCAATCCCTCCTTCTCTGGTGTTACGCAGCCTTCATGCCTTGTAAAGCTGAATGGTGTGAGTGCGTTAGATGGATGCAAAGACGTAACTACCCCGGGTAGTAGTAGGTGGCGTCACAAGGCGGCATGGGCCCTGGGACGGACTCCCTTGACCTTGAGATGTGTATCCGTATAATAGTCCGGTCCAAAGGTGTGGGGTAAAATCTCGCTTGTCAGTCGGACTCCTTTGGGATCCCTTGGATGCAACAGAGACCCAGTAAAAAAACGGAGGTTCCCGTTCACTCTAAATCGACGGCATATCGTCTCGAGTCGGATGAAGGAAAGAAAGGCGCTTCACCCAATATCCGCACATACAGTCAGTCAGTCAACAGGCACGGCCCGTCGCACGACAGCGAGCCCTGTCCAGCCAAAACGGCGATCCACCTATCGTCTGTAGGTAGAAGCATTCTAGCCAAGTGCAGCAGCTAAGCCCAGCAGGGGTTCGTTCGGCTTGACTCGCTCGCCCTATAGGGCTACTGGCTTCTCTCCCGTCGGTATGTCTGGCTTCACTAGATGGCAGATCCCACCTACCTACCTGCTGCTGCTGTTGCCACTCTGCTCACCCCGCCATCACATCATACTGGTAGGCATGCGTACCTGCGTCCGGTCAGCATAGATAGTTGGGTAGGCAGGCAAGTCATGGCGTATGAAAGTAAGGGCAAGCAAGAAAAAAAAAGAAAATCATTTCAGCGCGCGCGCGGGGGGGGAAGAATGAGCCTGATCTTGGGCCCAATATCGCCCTCCTTTAATCCTGCGGCTCTGTTACCATCCTTCAAACCAGCAGCATATATTTTTTTTGCCCTTTTCATTTGCTCTTGTTCTTTCTGCCACTTTTCCCTGCACGAAAATACATACAGGACGAGCGAGCGAAAGGATTAGCGGCCCGCCACAAACCGACAGGCCAAATGGCTAAGGCGTCCAGGAGGCCAGGGGAGGGGGCGCGACCCTTGAGGCAAAGGCTTGCTTTTTTTCCCCTCCCCTCTGCTCTTTGCCTTGGCCTTTTTTTTTTCTACGTGCATAACTAGAGGCCTCCCTAGTACTCCCCTACACCGTCGCCCACCCTCCTCAACAGGCCGCCACTGCAACCCCTTCCATCAAACACAGGCACCGTCGTCTCTTGGTTGTCAGTAGCCGTGTAACGGTCGACAGCTAGCACCCCTCTCACCCTCTCTCTTCCCCTCCGGCTGATCCGTATATCCAGTCTCGGGAACAACAGATCAAGTCGGCAGCCCTCTTCTTTTATACTCTGCTGCTGCCCAACGCCGAGCAGCGGTGTCGTCACCGCTGGTAGGTCGGTAGGTGGTAGGCAGGTGGTAGCCTCGCATGGGTATGATGCCGCTTGTAGCATGGCAAAAGTAGGTACAGGGGGACAAGAGATCGGAGGTGCGCCGAGAGCGTGTAGCAGTGTATCCGTCAAGTAATGATGTATTCCTGGTATTCGTATCGTACAGGTTATAAAAATACTCCGGCCAAAGGGGAAAATATACCCTATATGCCTGCCTACCACACACTCACCCACCTCTACTGCCTCTACCACCTCTATGCCGTGTGCAAATACACGGAGGTATTATTTTTATCTATCCATCTTTCCACCATGCATAAATAACTGCCTTTCCGCTCACAGTCCGTCTTCGCTTTCTTTCCCCCCCCCCTCACAGTCTTTCCTTAGCAGTTCCCTTCCCCCCCTCATCCTCTCACCTCTCGCTTTCTAACTCTGTTTCCCTCTTTCACTCAGTCAAGCACCGCCTCACAACCCACCTACCTCACCTACCTACCAAGCCTCTTCATAAACCCTACCACAGCCCCCTTTCCGCTTCATCTTCCTTTTCCTCCTCCTCTTCTTTACCTTCCTCTCCTCTCTTCTCCTCCAGTCTTCACTTCCAGCTTGCACCTCAACCTCAGAACAGCTTGAACCAAGCTTAGCCTTGATATGACCAAGGGCTCGCACTGGTCGCTCGAGGTGAAAGTCGGCGCCGCGTCCAGCCGGTAAGCCTTCCCTTGGACTCGCTCTCCTTCCATCGTCGTTTCGGCAGAGTGCCGACTGATAAAATGTCTAGCTCCCCGCCCTCAAATCCCCCCGCCTTCTCCAACTCTTTCTCCAACTCTTCGTTCCGCCGCAACGGGACCATGGACCGGGCCGATGCAGACCGAGTCCACCGATGGTTAAATGACGGCTACTCTCCCGGCGCCGTTCCTGCCGACGCTCAGGGGCGCCCACAATGCCGCGCTTGCCATGCGCAGAGTCTCATTGCATCATTGGAGCGAAGGCCTCCTCCACGATGCCTCCTAGGCCCCAACGAATATGGCCTCTGCCGCCTATGGAGGAAGAGGTGATTGCTCGTTGTTTCACCGGCGGCGCAGAAGGGAAAAGAAAGCGGATGTCGGGGGCTTCGGAATCTTGCATGTTCCTTTTTTTTTTCCTCGCCTGTGTCTTTGATGGAGAGGGGGGGGAGGAAGAAGAGTTGGAGGAGGGGGAGACCAGGGGAGGGGGGGGGTGTGAGTGGTTGGTTGAACACCGCGGGCGAGAGGGGCAAAGCGGTCTCGAGTCTGCGCCGTACGGGATTGACGATGGGAAGGAAAATCTACAAATCAGACGGAAGGATAGAAGGGGCGTTTTCGAATACCAGAAGTTATCATATCAACAAGCCATCGACTGATGGTCCATCTGCCCACCTCTACCTATCCTGTCGTGAATGCTACATCAGAGTCAGATGGGGAACCACACCCCCCTCCCTCTCTCCCCTTCCAGTGATACCGCCCCGGGACAAGCCGTCGCTCCAAATCTGCCCGCTTTCAGGTACAGGAGGAGATGGAGGCAGGTGAAGCTGCGCTATCACAGCAGCATACGGGTGACAGGGCAAAATGTCCGATGTCGGCTTCGCCATCAAGCCGGGCAAAAGGGAGGTGGAAGGAGCTTTCACCGCGTCAGTTGATCTTGGCCTCCTATTTTCCAATTTATCTGGTCTCCATTTGTTTGGACATGAGGAGGGTGGCAGGGGTGTGCGAACATTACCTACATAGATGGTATGCACATACGGATACATAACCTACCTACTACCTACCTACCCATAATCCGTACATATACCCATACACACACCCATACACACACCCATACACACGCACACACGCACACACGCACACACGCACACACGCACACACGCACACACGCACACACGCACACACGCACACACGCACACACATACATACATACATACATACATACGGATACACGCAGACGCTTTAGTTGGAACAAGAAGAAAAAGTTGGGGAACTGGAAGCATAGGTAGGTACATACATGTCCGGGCATGTACCGACCATCACCTGAGTGAGAGAGTGAGACACCAAGGTGACACTAGGTAGCGTACGCTGTTTGAATGTGTTGACCTCTACGAATATATACATGCAAGCTACGATAGCTCTTGTCAACTGTCGTATTCAACGCTTGGAGCATCCGTAGGTGATTGGCGATAGAGAATCGAAATGGGTCTTCGGTAGGGGAAAAAAGCAGTTGCTGTACGGACACTGATCCTTGGCCGCCGCCGTCGCCGCCCCCCTTATATTTCTTTTTTCTCCCGTGTTTTTCTTTCCACCTTGTCTCTCGTCACTTCCGGTTCTCATTCGTCGTTTTTTTTTCTCGTGATCGGATGAGCCCGGTCCACCCTTTTTTTTGCTGATGCGGAAGATGATGATGCCTTTTTGATGTACAACTGCCACGTCAGAGTCGCTGACCATGTAACTTTCTCGAAGCTGTATGTACAGAGGAGGCTCAAGTACGGATGGAGAGGATCGAGACGGTACACTGAACCGTCCATCGTCGGCGTAGCCAAAGCAAGGCGCACGCCTCCTGCATCAGAGCCCGAGCCCGAAAAGGAAACGGAAAGGGGGGGGGGGGGGTTTAAAAAAGACCAACGTCAGTGAATCGTCACCCCTCCCCCCTCATCCTTCCCCCCCCCCCCCCTTCGATGATGCTCCCACGTCCAGCCAGATAGTAAGGCGAGCAGAAGCGTTCGCATCTTTGGCCTCTGTTCCTGGACCGGGCACTCGGTCATGGTTCCCTTTTTCTCCTACTTTAGTGTCGAACTGCTGCCATGTTTGATGATGATGATGATGATGATGTGCATGAGACAAAACACACTTGACGAGTGAGGCGAGAGCGGTCTCACTTCTGGAGAAGGTTTTGCGCCTGCATGTGGATTTGAGCCCTCAACACCAAGGATGTCTGGACGACGTAGAAGACGACAGCAAAAGAAACTTGACATTTTCCTGAATTTTTTTTCTGGGAATCTCTTTTTCTTTCCCTGTTCTCCTCTCACGGCTTCTAAGAATATACAAAAAGTGATGTGAAGAGTAGGTAGTCTAAGCGCAGAGCCTCAAGAGTGATGGTGGTGGTGGTGTAGTGTATGTGTGGCAAAGCCGCTTCTGCAGCCTGCAAGCCAAGGGAAAGAAAAAAAAACCACTGGCTGCAAATGATGGAGCTGCAGCCAGCATGATGCCTTTCATGCATGACGTCCCGATGAAAGAGAGAGAAGAAGAAAATAGACAGGGCAAAAAAACAAAGACCAATAACAACATCCCAGGCAGTGTAAAAACAAAAACCCGTTGTTAGACAGCGGTGTGATATTCCTCGCGCACATCAACCATCTCACTAGCCGGCGCCACAACAGAAGAGAGGAATAGAGACAGAGAGAGAAGAGAGACGAAGGATTCGTAGCGTTGCACCTCCATACCAGGCCCTTGCAGAAGTCGCACGCCCCGCTCCCCTACCTTCTTCATCGACCGGAATACCAGTTTCGCGCTCAAGTCTCTCTTTTTCCGGGGGTCTTTTTTTTATGTATTTTCCTTTTATAAGGAAAAAAAAAGAAAAAAAGACTTTTCTTTTTTATTGCTTTTGCTTTCACGTGTTGCTGTCAGCTGCGCGTTTCATACACCCTCGGGTGGCGTGACTGACGTGTCTTTGGGAAAGAAGATTATCAGACGAACCTAAAGTGTTACAAGCGGTGCGCGTTGATATCATCTTGATGAGGCTGGTCTTTATATAGAAATCTTTTGATGACGGTTCGTGGTGAGATGAATCGTTCTTTCTTGGCGTGAGGTGGTATTCGGTTGATATCGATGGGGGAAAATATAGGGGGGGCCCCAGTACCTAGTGGATCCCTTCGTTTCTCCACCTCAGCTAGCATCTTTCTAGAAGCGGGAACTGACGGAACCCAGACGATAAGCGAGTATGGGGTAGGTACCAGGTACAGATAACAGATCTGCCTCAGGCACCACCACTGAATGACACACTCACATGATGACATCCATCCCACTCCCATCCGAATCCTCCTGTTGGGTCAAGTTGGATGAAGCAAAAAAAAAAAAAAAAACCATCCCGTGTCCCATATCCCAATCATCAAGTTGCATATCTGATCGGTATGACCCGGGTTTTCCGGGTTTTCCCGACATCCTTCCCCCCCCCACCCCCGGTAGTCCGGCCGTCCCACGTTGTCGTAGCGAATGGCTCCCTGCCGCGTCTCCTTCAGCCCTACCGAAACAAGCGGATACCCAGCCGATCGATGGCGTGTCTCGTCGATTCGCTGTAATCTCTTCGACGAATCTCAGTACTACCATGACACACCCAAGAAACAACCCCCCCACCTCCTTTGTGAGTTGGGAAGGGGGGGCGGGGGAAGGAAAGCGCAGATTGTGCATGTTCCCGTTCGTCACGCGCCCTCGCCTCGTCAAGTTGATAAATCATGTACGTAGTTGTTGGTATTTTTTTTGCCATGGGCTTGTTGACTGTTGTGGGCATCGTCGATCTTGCCAATTGCATGACTCGAGCTCTACCAAGAGAGAGCGAAGAGCTTCGGGGCGCCGCCATATGCACGGCTGTTGCGTTGGGTTGTGTGTAGTTGGTAGGGGAAAAGGGGGGGTGGGGGGGTGGCTAGCCAAAGGGTCGGGCCGGGCTTGGTTGGGTGGGTGCATGGAGCCTCGACCTAACCCATTCTTCATCTCAACTATTCCTAGCTTGGGCGCGCCGTTGAAAGCGCGCTCACATACTCAAACACACAAGAACCAGTAGCAATTAGGGAGGATCAAAACGCGACCGACCTACCAATTTGGCAACACCACATGGGTAGAATGAGGCTACGCGGCTCGACCGTAGTCACACACACCACCGGGGGGGTTCGACGCAAAAAGACCAGGGGGGAAAAAGGACCGTAGTCCCCTTCAAGGAAACGACGTTTGGGGTTCACGCCGTGGGCTGCGCTCGTCGCCCCGGCGGCGAGAACAGCCAGGCAGGGGGCGATTTTTTTTTCCCCTCCTATTCCTCCTTGCTCTCTCCGCGAGCCAGCAAGAGACGAATCAAAACGGGGGGGCGGCAACGACTCAAGAAGAGGAATCGGGGGCGACGTTACCGTCGGATCAGGTCGAGTCGCGGAGGATGCCGTGCAACAAGCACGTGGCCCCGCTGACCGCCGTCCATCCATCCCGGCTGTCGTCGGTTCATGTTTCGATACCAAATCCTTGCCCTACTT
Organism: Ophiocordyceps camponoti-saundersi (nom. inval.); assembly: GCA_003339415.1. Lineage (NCBI taxonomy): Eukaryota > Fungi > Ascomycota > Sordariomycetes > Hypocreales > Ophiocordycipitaceae > Ophiocordyceps > Ophiocordyceps camponoti-saundersi. Next base: position 165,395 of record PDHQ01000062.1, read on the forward strand.
GCCTAGGTAGGCAGTTTTGTAGCCTGTCCCTCGTTGTAAGTGGGGGAGAAGAGAAATGGGAAGAGAAGAAGGGGGGGGTGGGCAGAGGCGGCTACGACGACGAATGACGATGAGTGAGACGCGCGTTCAGCCATAGAAGGGGGGGCAAAAACATGCGTGTATATGTCCGCGAAATCATGCGGTGCACGACAGTATCTAGGGGCCAATTCAGGCAGGGAAAAGGAAAGAAAGAAGAAAAAAAAAGAGAGGGAGAGAAGAAAGCGCGCCGTCTACTTACTCTTTCTTCCCACGCCTTGCAGAGTATCATATTTCTCCTTCCGTCATCTTGGTGTAACAGACATATTCCAAATCGACGGATACGAGCCCTGTTTTGGCCCTTGGCGGAGGGACGGAGGGGGGGGAGTGTGCATGTGGTTTTCTCGTCTTACCCGTAGGCCCGTCATAGCGATATCCGGTGGCCCGTCTTCCCAGGTTTGGTATGTTTCTTACTTGTTCCTTGTGAATCCGGATTGGTGATTGATCTCTTTATCAGTGTAATGTATGGTTATAGGCTGCTAAGTATCCGGACGGAGTAGTTCAGGAGGCCTTTCTCTGCTGCTGTCTGTCTGTCTGTCTGCACTGACTGGCTACGAGCAAGCAAGCCCTCATCCATGAGCCTGACGCACACCCCCCCCCCTTCCTCTCCAACACCTACCTCCCCATCCTGAATCGGCGCAGGATGGCGCTGGCAGTTTCATTTTCTTTCCTTCTTACCTATAAAAAAACAATCCTTTTTTTTTTCCTTTTTTGCTTCTTCTCGTTAGGCCTTCAAGGTTGCCCTCCTTCTCGCACGTGGCAGCCTGGGAAAATCGTTGCCATTTGTGCTCTACATGGATGGATGGATGGATGGATGGATGGATGGATTGATGGATTGATTCTGGGGGCCGATAGGGGTAGAAGAAGGGGTGGGGGAGAAGAGAAATGGGAGATGCCTCCGGAGCCGTGTCCCGACCGTTTCTTCTTCCTCTTCGATTCTTTCTTCCTGAATTGGTGACTGGTAGAGGCTTTGTCTTATTTTTGGTTGTCTGGCAATTACCCTGGTAAGAAGAGGCAAGATGCGTGCCTCTAGTAGCTTAGCCGCGTCGTATCCTCTCTTCCCTCTAGCTCTTCTTTACTTGTCTCCGTCATCCGTTCGTCCTTCTCATCATCGCATCTCTCCCTCTCTGCTTATCGTCAAACCCTGTAAACGAGATACGATACCATAATCTCTTGCTTTCCTTTTTCAGTTCCTTCCGCCATTCTATCCATCACCACAAGCCGCCGGTCAGGCGCATCAATAGGCGTCAGTCAGGGGGGGGGGGGGGATCCGCCCCTCGAACCGGGCCGGAAAAGTCCCAAAGGACGTAGCTCCCATGTTCCCTTTTACTCCCCTTCTTGCTGTATGTGAGCGAGTAAGTGAGTGTCTCTCTCTCTGCTCCTCTTCTTCCGCCTCCAGGCCCCATCTCCGTGACACCACCACCACCTCCTCATATCCCCCCCCCCCGGTCTCGACAATAGGAGGCGGGCGCGACACATGACGGACAGCCTCGTCAGGGCGGCTGAGTGATCCGGAGCCTTGTCTGGTCGTACTACTCGATGCCCAATGTCTCCCTGCGTTTGAGACGAGCCGCAAGCGGTGCGACGCCACACGACGATTTGCTACACAGCGTTGCTACACCGCGATATGTGCGCGGGACATTTCCGTTGCTGTCCTACGAAGACGAGGGAGGGGGGGATTTTCTTGAAGGCGTTAATCATCATGTCTATTCGACTCGTCGTGACTGTTTCCTCTCCGCAACTCTCTCCATCTTGATGGCGCGAAGAGCACACCGCCTCTTCCTCTGTCGTCATCCAAGCCAGTCATCATCATTCCGCGTTTCAGTTCTACATCAACTTATACTCGCTATGCAAATCTATGTTATGTTCCGGTCGCTCGTGTCGTCTTCATCTCATCTATCAGCACGCGTCTCTGCACCTCATCTTTTCTTTATGCTTCCCTTAGTTGTAACAATTTGTATAAGTGACGAGGCTTCTTTGCGGGATTGTATCGTCTCACCCATCCGTAGGCCCTTGACTTGGTTCCTCTTCTGCGAGTGAACTTTCCCGTCTGAACTGATAGCAATGATGTCATCACCGGCAGCATCACCGTCATCCCAGCTGTCATATCATTAGATGCATTCTCTGCTACTCTGTTAAAGGCTTGCACACTAGATAGATACTTAGTGACTAGAACTTGTGCCAGTCTTTTTTACACAAAGGCATCAATGAAAGCCATGTCCACAGAGAGATACAACTCCGCGTCTAGCCGCGTTCGCCCTTGTAGGTTTCCACTATTAGCAGACGCCCGTTGCACAGCGTCGGTTCGATCCAGGACAGCCCGAGAGACGTTGAGTTTTCCTTTCTTTTTTTTTTCCTTTTCCTTTTACCCTTTTCAACGTGGGTCTGGATCTTGCGTCATTTTTTTTTTCTTCCTTTCGACGGATAGGTTTAGGAGAATTCGCGGCCGATGGGCTGGCCTGGGGCCCTTGCTCTACTCCCCGGAGCACTACTGCAGCCTAGGTAGGTATGGTGGTCGCGCGTAACCCCTGCAGGACGGCATGGGGGGTTGGTGAAGGAAGGTGGTGTGTGTGCGTGTGAGAGTGTGTGAGAGTGTGTGTGTGTGTGTGTGTGTGAGGAAGCGCATGTGTGCGCGTGAGTACTATGTAAGAGGTAGGTATGTATGTATGAGCAGGCCGTTGGTTAGCAACATGGTCTGCCGGCATTGTTCTATCCGTATAGCATCATCCCATCATCCTCTTGGCATCCTGTCTCCCCTCCCTGTTTTTTTTTTCACCCTTCCCCTTTCTCTCATCTGTCCCCTTCCACTGACTATTAGGCATGGCTTCGGTAAACTGGTCCGGTCGAGAAGCGAATGGCAGCTGCCGAAATGTGGAGAATATGAGAGACTTTTAAACTTGTTTCAAAAGAAAAGAAAGAAAACATCGATGTTGGTGAGAGGGTGAGATTTCCGAGATGGCGAGGGTTTCGGGACAGGGGGGGGGTAAGGATGGGTGGTACGTCCGTACTGTCCACTGATGGGCGCTGGGATTGGCCATCTACCTACCAATGGTTTGGCCAAGGGAAAGAAGAAAAACAGTTGGTGTAGATACCTATTCACCACCTACCTACTTTGAGCGTGTGCGTAAGCCCCAGATATACATAGATGCGTAGATTTATAGATTTGTTTCAACTGCTAATATAGGAGCATGTAGGTAATAGGTAGGTCGGTAGGCTAGACGGGCCTTTTTGCCACTCCGAGATGTTCGTACCGCGTCCGACATTTTGCGTCGTCGGTCAAATCAAGCGATTCTGGGGCCCCGGGCCGGAGCTGGGAGGGTATGTACAGAATCCACATCTTTCCCCGCTCCTCCTCCTCCTCCTCCACCACGGCACCACCACCACCTTGGTGATGATGATGATGGCTGTGGAGCCGCCGGCGGCGAATACATAACTACCTATATACATGTTGTACAAACATACATACATACCTACATACATAGCATTGCAGTCGGCATGTATCCGTATGTAGGTAGGTGTACGGAGGAGTATGGAGGTGTACGGAGGAGTATGGACGAATAAAAAGAAAACGGCCAGACAGACAGACGTTGACAGCCGGGCAGCGAATAAAGGCTCGTCGTTGGCAAAAGCCTCGTCCGAGGAGACACATGCAGGGCCGTGTGGCGGACGCGAAAGCAGTGACGGGAGAAGAATAACTCGCACGGCCACGGCTGAGACGGGCCGTTGTCGAAAAGAGGCCGGCTCTGTTTTTAGGGCTATTTGGGACGCTTTTAGCAGGGCTATGCAATCCCGTTTTTCCTGTCCTTCCTCTGTCCCTCTGTCCCCGTATATGTGTGTGTGTGTGTGTGTATGTGTGTGTGTGTGTTGTTGTTGTTGTTGTTGTTTTTAGCAGCTTCCTAGGGCATCATTTGGGGAGAGAGAGAGAGAGCAAACAGGCAGCCATCTTTGTTGCCTGCTGTCTCTCCCCAAATGAAGCATCTACCTACCTACCTAGCTAATTAAAGGTCTGTCAGTCGGTTGGTTGATGCTCTCTTTTATTTCGTCCGGCTCTGCATGCGTTAGCTTCGGACGACTTGATTTCTTCTGGCCATCTACCGACTTAATAAACCCCCTAATTTTGCCTACGCTCATCTACGTACTGTACACATCATTCATAGCGAGATCCCGAACAGGAGGCCTCCCCCATATCCCTCCCCTACCTAGATAGTCCCCAGCATGCTGATCGCGTCGAATAGTACACATCTACCACCTAATATGTATGCGACAGAGTGGCCAGGAGTAGCCTGTAGGTAGCATCCCACCCCCACCTTAACGCAGGTAAGCCGAACCCCGTCCGCCTTGTGGATATGAGTGTCGGCAATGCCGGACCCGTTAACGGTGTTGAGAGATGGCCGATTGGCATCATCGCCTTGACGTGTCGTGGGGTTTCTCGGTTCGATGAGACGACGTCGTCGTGATGGGTTTACTTGAATAGGTAGTTTCTCCGTTGTTCGTCCCGTGTGCTAAGCGGCAGATGCTGCTAACAACTGCCTTAACCAGTATGTACATACCTACTAGTACTACTATAACCGCAAATCGTAATGGCATCGTCATTCAACAGCAACTTCATTCAATACGGATGATAAGTATCAGAAGCATCTTGACAATAAACCATCCTCTCTTCCTTTGTTTCTTCTCCCCCGCTCCCACTTCTCGAACCGACCGTCGTCGGTAACGCGCCCACCCACGTCAGTCATCATCGGCCACTGGTGAGACAGCCACTGGGGAAGAGAAGATGCATGTCTCTAAGGCTGCAGGTTACTACAGTGCGTGAAAGCTGATCTACGGATGCTACTCCCCAATGCTCCATGACAGGCTCGTCACCATGTAGATTGTCTCGCCCGCGCTGTACTGACCTCTGTTCGTTGGCTCATATAACCCTGGTCTACGACTTCGGCCTCGTCTTCGATACATGCCTTCAGCGCCCAATCGCCAGACGTCGGACAGGTAGGAGAAAAAAAAAAGAGACTTGTGTGCTCCGAACGGACAACCTACCTCTTTTTCCTTCCACCCGCTTCCACAACATCTCACCCCCCCCCCCCCCCCCCCCCCCCCCCCCCCCCCCCCCCCCCCCCCCCCCCCCCCCCCCCCCCCCCCCCCCCCCCCCCCCCCCCCCCCCCCCCCCCCCCCCCCCCCCCCACCCCC
>PDHQ01000630.1:0-13388 GCA_003339415.1 Ophiocordyceps camponoti-saundersi (nom. inval.)
GGGTTTGTCCCTTAGGGGACAAGAAGAGCAGTTAATAAGTTTATCCCTTAGGGGATAAGAAGAGCAGTTAACGGGTTTATCCCTTAGGGGATAAGAAGAGCAGTTAACGGGTTTATCCCTTAGGGGACAAGACTAAGGGATAAGAAGAGCAGTTAACGGGTTTGTCCCTTAGGGGATAAGAAGAGCAGTTAACAAGTTTATCCCCTAGGGGATAAGAAGAGCAGTTAACGGGTTTATCCCTTAGGGGACAAGACTAAGGGATAAGAAGAGCAGTTAACGGGTTTATCCCTTAGGGGATAAGAAGAGCAGTCAACAAGTTTATCCCTTAGGGGATAAGAAGAGCAGTTAACGGGTTTATCCCTTAGGGGATAAGGAGGGCAGTCACGTAGGTTATTATATATAATATAGGAGATAAGAAGAGGTAACAAAATATGCTTAGTTAATAAGATAATTTATATATTGTGTTATAAAAACTGATTTTCTAGTCCTGGACCTATAGTCTAGACGTAAATCTGCCCCTACTATAAGCTATTACTAAATATATATAAGGAAAAGGAGGTTAGAATATTAAATAAAGTAAAACTATTTACTAATATTGTAAACTAGTAAATATATTATACGGACCTATTTAAGTTTCTAAAAAACGCTAAGCGGTAAAATTAATACTTATTATTTAGCTTATAAGTATTAATAAGGATTCTATAAAAAGGGCTTACGAATATTATATATCTTATAAATAACGCGCTAGAAATAATAGCTAAGTATAATAATAAGTATAATAATAGGATATTTTAAGGAAAAGTAAGATTTTCTACTTATAGCCTTAAAAAATAGCTTAGCGAATATAAGCTTATTAGCGGACTAATTAACTTTAGAGCGAAATTAAATAATAGGGGATATTATTAGGGTAATTTTTTATAAGACTAAGAAATATAAATACTTATACTATTTAACTTATAAAAAAAAGGGAGGGAGGAAAAAGTAAAATATATAGTAAAGGTATAAAAAAAGATCTTATACTTATAAGAAAAAGGAGTAGCGTTTAACTACGTTATTATACTATATATAAAATAAAAGGAAAAATAAAAATATAGCTACCTTTTAATAATAATACTCTAATACTAAAGTAAGGGATTTATTAGATATAAGCTAGACCGCGTTACTAAAATCGCCGGTATTAATATTTCGAAGATAGTATAATACGGAGAGGTAAGATAGTTAATACTTAAGCTAAGACTCCTTATATAAGATTAGGTTATACTAAAAGCGGGAGAGAAGCTAATATATATAAGCGTAATTAATATAATTATATTAAGCTTATATAAGATAGCGGCTAATAAACTTAATATTATAAGTTTAAAAAGATAAGGGGATATAAAGTACCTTTTTAAAATTAGAAGATAGAGAATAGATAAGGGTTATAATAAAAGTAAGGGACTAATAATAATAAGAGGGATATGCTTATTCTATATACCGCTTTTATATTAAGTATTCGAGATAGATAAACTATTTACGCGTACGTAAATAAAAGGCGATAAAGTAAGATTAGGTAATTACTAAGAATTAAATAAAGGAGGCAAAATAATATAAAGTAAAGAATATAATATAGATATATAATAAGAGGAGATAAATAATACGGGAAAAAATATTAAAGGAATAATATCTCTTATAGCTAGCTTTATAAATAAAATTCTTATAAGTTTAGTAAAAAGCGAAGATAAGGTAAGAGGAAATAAAGAGATTTAGTACTATTTTTAAGCTAATATTTCCTTTTTTTTATAAGGAGGAGCGGAAAGGGAAGGCGTTAAAAAAAAAAAAGAGGGAATAATAATAAGTATATCTTATAAAAGAGGAGTATAAAATACTATATTAGGGGATATAATAAAGAGGATAAGGGAGCTAAATATATTAGAAATATTAAGTATATAAGATAAGCGTAACGAAAATTTAAAGGAAATAAAAAAGGAAAGGGAGCGGAAAGAAAAGGACGCGCGGAATAATAAGATAGAGGAGAAAAAAAGAGGTAATAGTTCGAGTAGGATAGTACTAATAGGGAGCGCGGTAAAAGATATAAAAGATACGCGTAAAGCTATACTATAAAGAAGAGATTCGTAATAGGCCGATAAAGCTAAAAATAAAACTTACGCTATATTATTAACGGTAAGTTTGTAAAAGCGAAAAAAAAAGCTAGCTTACTATATTATAAAAACTAAAAGGAAAAGGAAAAATACGAAAACTAAAAAGAAAAGGAAAAAGGTGCTTAGTTTAGAATAACTAAGATAATATAAAGTAAAAGCTACGAATATAGAGAAAAATATAAATAAGGAAAAAATAGTAAAAGCGGTAAATAAAATATTAGAATTAAAAATATTAGGAATTAGAATATATACGAACTATAAAGATTAAATAGAGAAATATTATATAGAAGGAAAAGGTATTTTAAAACTTAGCAAGGCTAGATTAAGTATAGTAAAAAGCGGAAGGAAAATTTATATAAAAAATAAGTATAAGCAGGATATAGTGCTAAAGTATATAAAAATAAGTATATTTATCTTAGCCTAACTATTAAATTTAATAGTAAGTAACGCGTAAAAGTAAATTAATATTATAGTTAAAAGGTATTTAAAATAAAGGCTACTAAAAAGAAAAGGTAAAATAAAAATAAGAGAGGAGCGTAAAATAATAAAAAATAGGAAAAAGTAAAATATAAGAAATACTAAGTTAAGTAGTAAGGGGATATTAAGTTAATAAAGATAATTATAAGGGAAGTATACTAAGTAATATAAAAAAAATATTCGGTTTTAATTTAGTAAGAGTAAGTATTTATAAAAAAGGGGAAGAGAGAGAAAGGATATTTTTTTTTTTTACGGATTTATTAAATAGTATATAATTCCTATTTACTTTTACTATTATCGCTCTATTAAAAAAAGAAATATTATTATTTTATATATAGAGAATTACTATTTAGCTTATACTTATATAAGCGAAAGTAAATAAACCTAAACTTTTATATCCCTTTTAGTAAAGTAATAAAACTTATACCTCCTTACCTTTTTAATTATCCTTAATTAAGTTATAAGATAATAAAATTTAAACTTCCCTATCTTTTAGTTTTTCCTTAGTTAAGTTATAAAAAGTTTTATATTTATATATTTAAAAATATAATAGTAAATTATAAATAACTATAAAAGGGTCTTCGATCTTTACTATTTTATTATTACTAGTTAGTATAAATTATTATTTTATAATATAAGCGGGGTAATTATATATTTAATACGCTCCGTAAGCGCTTAGACCTACTTAATAAAATTATAAACTTCTACTTTAATTATAGGAAGCGTATCGTAAACTTATTTTATTTAGTTTATAATATAAATAAGATAACGCCTTACATATATATATTAAGCGTACTTAATATAAATAACTTCTACCTAAACTATAATAAGCGTATAAATAAACTACTATATCTAATTTATAATATAGATAAAATAATAGCGAAGGTTCGCAGATTAAGTATATAACTTATTAAAGATTTATTTTCGAAAATTAATAATTTAAAAAAATATATTTTAATATTTTTTTTTATATATTTTTTATAATAGAGTAATATTAGCGGAATAAGATACTTTTTCGAAATAGAACTTATAAGTAATAATAAGAGAGAGGGTAAAGGGGCGAGGGGAGGGGGGGTTTATATATTAAAAAACGGAGACGTGAATTTATTATAACTTAGCTAAATAAGTAAATAAAAAGATAATATAGTAAACTAACGATATTATTATATAAATAGTAAAAAAAGACCGATAAAATAAAACTTAGAAAAACGGCGTTTATTTCGTATTTTTTAAAGCGTAATAATATTATAAGGCTATAAATAGCTATTTAAATAAAGAAAAAGATAAGATCGGGATAGATTAAAATTAGCTAATAAAAGTATTTATATATTACGATAAATTAAATAAGATAAAATAGATAAAGCTAAGGAAAAAAAGTAAAATAAAGTAACGAAACTATTAGTTAGATTAGATTATAAATAATATAATAGTTTAAAATTAGTAATTAATCGCTATACTTAATAATAATAGAAAGGCGGGGGAGGGTAGTTTAATAAATACTTAAAATCTTATAAGGCGATAATTAATATAAATACTTAAATAGATAAGAGGTATACTATAATAGTATAAAGTTTTTTAAAAAAGTATAATACCTCTCCTTTATTTACTTATATATAATTATATTTTCGCAATTATAGCTTTATTTTAAAGTATCTTTATCGTAAAGACTAATTTACTTAATAAGACTTATTTTCTAAATAAGTAAATCGATAAAATCTAAGGTTTAATAATTATATAAAGCCTTAATATTAAAGGATTTTTTTTCTTTTTTTTTCTATATATTAAATAAAAATACCTAAATAATTAGAAAAGTAAATAAGTAATATAAAAAGTTATATAAGAAAGCTTATTATTAATTATACTTAATATTATTATAATTATTAAGCGTATCTATAATAATATATATATAAAGCTTTAGCTAAATTTTAAAAATATAAGTAGTTACGCTCCTTTTTAGGGGCGGATATATATTACGCGAGCGCCCTTTTAAAGTAAAAAGTTAAGATATAGCTAATAAAAGAGCGCGGCGAATCGGCGAGGTAAGAATAGGGTAATTTTTAAAAATAGATTTTTAATCTTATTTTCTTAATAATATATTAAGTAATAATATCGTTATTTTTTATTTATATAGTAATAATATAAGTAAGATATAAAAAGAGTATAGTCTTATTAGCTTATAAAGAGTAAAAAGTAGCTTTTATTATATTAAAAGAAAAGGGCGTATTACGGAAAAGTAGCTATATAGTAAGTAAAAGTTAAAAGAGTTAGTTTTAAAATATAAAAAAATAAATTATTTATAATAAACTAATAAATAAGTTATTTATAAAAATAAGAAAAATATAATATAAGGTAATAATAAGATTTATAGCTTTTTTTTTTCCTTTTAAGAAAAATAAATATAAGTAAGAGAAAATATAAAAAGAATATAAAATATTAAATAAAGTAAAAAATATAAAATAGAAAAAAAAGAAAATAAAATACTTAGCTTATTTATAAAAAAAATAAAATATAAGGAGGAAAAAATAGTAAAAGAGAGAAAAACGTAATATATACTAATATAAGGGCGTTTATTAGTATAAGTATATATATATATATTAGTAAGTATATTAAGGAAAAGAAAAAAAGAAAAGAGAGAAGGAATAAATAAGAGGAAGTAAGATAAAGCTAGGAAAAAATACCTATTTATTTATATAATTATTATAAGTAAGAGAATAATAAGTACGCGAAAAGATAAGGAGAATAGCGAGGGAGCGAAGAGAGTAATAGGGGGGAGAGAGGGCGAGAGGGCGAGAGAGAAAATAAAGCTAAGCTACTAGATTTTTTTTTTTTTTAGGGTTTTAATCGAGGGCCTTAGCTAAGGTAAATTAAGCAAAAAAGTAAATAAAAAATAAGCTTTATTTTTTTTAGAATAAGTTTTAAAATATATAAATATATATAAAAAATAAAATTAAAATAAAAAAGTAAAATATAAGGCGTAATATATAAGTAAATATATAATATATAAATATATATAGTTTACTTATATAGATATTATAAAGAGCGAGATATAAAAAAAAGGCTAGATATATAAAAATAGCGTTTATAATAATAATAATAGCTATATAGTTAAAATATAAAAAGTAAAAAAATATAGTAAAAATTATATATAAAAAGGAAAATATAATAGTATAATAAAGGTAAATAGAAAAATATAAATATAATATTATTAATATTAGAATAAGTATAATAATTAAAGTAAGTTATATTTAACCTTAACCTTATTTATAATATTTACTATAATTTATTTTTTAAGAGGAGAGTAATTAAAAAAAAGAAAAAAAAAGAAGAGAGAGAGAGAGAGAGAGGGGAATTTTTTTTTTTCTTTATATTATTATATTAATATTTATATATAGCTATAAAGGTAAAAATAAATAAGAAAATTAATATAAAAAAGGTTTCTATTAATTATAGTTTAAATTATTAATATTATTAAGCGTATTTATAATAAAATAGGAAATAAATATAGCTAAGTTTTAAAAATATATATAGCTATACTATTATTAGAAGTAAATATATATTACGTAAGCGCTATATTCGAAATAAGGCGTTCGGATATATTTAATAAAAGGAGATAATAAATAGATAAGGTAGCTACGGCTATAATCCTTAATTAGGGATCCTTATAATATAGCGAATATAGCGCGGAAGAAACTTATAGATTATATAATTTTAGCGATTTAAATCCTTATATTATTATCGCTTTTAAGGCGTAAAGTAATAAGGTAAGTAAGTTAAGAGAGGAGTGCTATTTTATTAGCTTATAAAAAATTAGGAAAGGCGTTTTTTTATTTAGAAAGAAAAGGGCGTTTAATAATAAAATAATACCGCCGCTAGTAATAATTAAAGGGGATAGTTCTAAAAAGCAAAATAATAAGATAATTACTATTCCGCGGGTAAAAGAGTCTTTTAATAAGTTTAAGTAAAGTAAGATATAAGGTAATAATAAGATTTATAGCCTTTTATTAGAAATAATTAGCTTAAATAGGAGGAAATAGAAAAAGAGGATAATTTTTTATATAAAAAATAAAATATAAAGTATAAGGAAAAAAAATATATTTATTTTTTATATAAGCTATAAATAGTTAAGAAAAGAAGATAATAAAAAAAATAGAAATATTTTATATATCGATTTAGATATATATATACTAGTAGGCGAGTAAGTAAATATTTATATATATATATATATATATATAAGTAAAGAAAAGTATAAAAAAGCTAGGAAAATAAACGCCCGTTTACTAAAATAATTACTATTAGTAAGATAACGAGTAAGGGCGTAAGATAGCGAAAACTTAACCGAGGCTAGGTAAAATATATAAGGGTTAATAGATATACGCGGTATATTAAGAGAAATAAGAGAGTTAGTAAGGAGATACGCTAAAGAGGAAAGAGGATAAGGTTTTTAGCTATTAAAAATAGTTTCTCTAAGTATAAGGGGGTAAGCTATAAGGTAAATAGTAAAGAGGATTTTTTTTTTCTTTTTTTTTTCCTTAGTAATTAATTAAGTTATATAAGGGTAAATAATAAATATAAAAGTTTATATAGGAAAAATTATTACCGATTATAGTTAGTAATATTATTATTATTAAGTATATTTATAATAATATAGGAGATAGGTATAGTAGAATTACGAAAATATATATAGCTATATTATTATCGGAAGCGGATATACTTTATATAAGCGCTATTTTTAAAATAAAATATTTAAAAATAGCTTAAAAAAAGCGTAATAAATAGAAAAGGTAGCTATAAGTATAATTTTTAGCTTATAATCCTCGTAATATTATAAAAATAACGCGGAAAAAACTCTTAAATTATATAATCTTAATAATTTAAGTTTTTATAATAAGGTTATAATTTAGGACTATATTAACTTTCTAAATAAAATATAAAAAAAGTGCGATCTTATTAGCTTATAAAGTATTAGGAGGAGCTTTTATTATATTAAAGGAAAAAGGCGAATTATAATAATATAATATTACCGCTAGTAAGAGTTAAAAAGTTCGGTCCTAAAAGGTAAAATAATCTTATCGTAATTAAGGGCAAAATAATTTTTTCTAATAAGGCCGAGGAGAGTACTATATATAATATAAAAAGAATTTATTACCTTTTAGTAAAAAACGTTAGCCTAAGCGAGAAAAAATAGTAATAGGGGATAAAATATTATATAAAAGGAAGGTAAAAATAAAAGGTAAAAGTAAAATAAAAATATAATACTTAGTTTATTTATAAAAATAGCGAAAAGATAAGAAAATATAATAACGTATATTAATATAAATATATATATATAAGGGCGTAAGTATATATATATATAAAGATAAAAAAGTAAGAGAGAGAGAGTATAAAAAAATATAAAGCTAGGAAGCTAAGATAAAAAGCTTATATTTACTTAAATAATTAAAGATTATAAGAGAAGGGATATACGTAAGATAGTAAGGAGTTAAGTAATATTAAGATAATAAGCGCGGTAAGGGATATATTAAGAAGATAGGGAGAAAATATATAAGTAAGGAAAGATAATAAAGTTTAATTAAGAGAAGATAAAATCTAAGTATAATACGATAAGCTAATCGAAAAATATATATAAAGAGGATATAGGTATTTTTTTTTATATAAATATATAAGAAAGTAAAATATAAGAATAAGGGGCTATTTTAATTAAACGCTTATAAATAGATAAATATTATTTAATAAATTTAAAAAGTAAAAAATAATAAGGATATAAAAATATAAATATTTTTTTTTTCGCTATAAGTTTTAAGATAAGATTATAGTATAAGATATTTTTAATAGCTTTAAAAATAAGTTTAAGAGCTAAATATTAATTTTATAATACCTATTTAAAAAGTAATATTAAGATATATTATATATATTAATTATAGCTACTATTATAATATTATATAATTATTTTTTTTTTATAATATTAATTTATAAAGGCCCTAAAGCTTAAGAAATAAAATAAACTATTTAGTATTATTATATCTAAGTATTTCGTAAGGGAAGAAGAATACTTTAAGAAAGCTTAGTAAATACTTAAGTAAGGTACCTTACTAAGTAACTATATTATTTAAATAATAAAAATAGGGATCTCTAGCTATAAGGGGATAAGCTAAATAGTAATTCTTTATATAAAAGGGGATAAAAAGTTAATTTTTAAAATAATAAAAAGAGAAAAGAAGATATTTTAAGATAAAACTATTTAATTTAAAGCTAAATATCTTAAAAATAATATTAAATTTAGTAATTCGTTATAAAAAAGTAAAGTATAAAAGTAAGGCTTTAATCTTATTTAATAGAGTTCTTACTATTATAATTTATAACGCTAATTTCCTTATTTTTAGAGGGAAAGTAAACTATATAAATACTTAGTAATAGCTAATATACTACCTTAGCCGCCTTTATAATATAGATTTAAAAAAGATTTTAAAAAGCGAGGAAAACTAAGATACTATTTAATTAGGATATATATATATTATTAAAAAGCTTACTTTTTAGTTTAGCGTTTATTTTCTTTAAATATTATTATTATAGCTGCTAAAAAATAACTTTAGGATTAGGATAATAAGTATATTTATTAAAATAAAAGGAAATATATTATAATATAAAAAATATAAGATTTAAGGTATAGCGCTTAGAATATCTATATATTAAGTATATTATATATAAATATATATATAGCTTAATTATAAAGCGGGTTAGAAAGACGTGCTTTATATAAAGGCTTTTAGGAGTATATAGCTAAGATATAAAGTTAAAATAAAATAGTAAGGTGCGGGGGGGGTATATATATATATATTATATATATATAAACTATCGCGTATATATATATAAAAAAGTGCCTAGTTTATATATATTATAAAAGTAAGTATTAGTTTAATAAATAAGAGCCGAAAAGCTAAAGAGAAAATAGCCGCTATAGCGTAGTTATAAGTATATATATTAGTTATAAGATTAAGGCGCTATTACTTATACTTACTACTTATAAGAAGGATACTAGTCCTTACTATATTTTTAGATAAGACTTAATATAAAATATTAAATTTAAATATTTTTACTATTATTTTAGTAATAGTTATAAGCTAAGTTTACTCTATCTAATCTAATTAATTATATAAAGTCTTTATTAGATAAACGTTACTTATTTTTTTTCTTCCTTTTTTTTTATATATAATATATTTTTATCTAAAGATTTTATTTATTCTTAAAAGCCTCTTTAAATCCTCCGTAAACGTAAAAACTAAACTTAATAATATTATAACTTAAAAAAAGTTACTAAACTTTATAATATTTAAGAATATATTAATTTAAATATATCTTATAATAAACTTACTAAACTAAATAAATAAAAATATATCCTTTTAGATACTTAAGCTTATTAACTTAGTAACTTAGAATTAGAACTATTCTTTACTTATAAAATATTACTTTATATAGTTATAGCTAAAAAGAATATAATATAATAAGTAGTATACTTTAGTAGCGGTAATAAATACGCTTAAAGAAAAATAAGCGTATAACTTAGCTAGGAGATATCTAAGAGCTCTTATAAGGTTTAATTAAATAGTTCCTTAACTCCTTTCTTTTTCTAAAAGTATTTATAAATTAAGATATAAAAGGTAAATAATATAAAACTAAGGTTATTACTAAGTATATAGCTTAGATTAATTTCCCTTAAAAGAGGAAGAAATTAAGTAAGTAATTAGCCCTAACTTTATTTTTATAGCTATCGTAAAAGTTATTTATTATAAGTTAAGTTTTAAAAAGAACTTATAATAAAAACTTTACTAACCTTATAACTTTATTTTAAACTTTATACTTTTATATTATAAATTCTTAATTTAAATACTTATTCTTAAGTTTTCGGCACTTAATTAAATAGTTCTTATTTTCCTTTCTTTTTCTTCTTTTATCTTTATATAGAAAACTAACTTTTTATTATTTTCCCTATAGAGAATTACTATTTAGTACTTCCTCTTATAGCTAGAGATCCCTTTTTATATTAGTTAAAAACTTTAGTTACCTAAAAAGTTACGCCCTTTATATATTTATTATATTTACTTAAGGTATCCTTCTTCCCCCGCTAAAATACCTATATTAGAATAATATTATAATTCCCCGATAAAATAAACGTTATACTAATTAGTTTTAAGAAGGAATAAACTACTTACCTCCTTTTAAAATTACCTCTCCTTAAGTATTCTAAAAGAATTTTAAAATTTTATAAGTATAAAAGTTATAATAAACTTAAACTTTAAAACTAAGTTACCTAATACCTTAATTATCTATATATTTTCTTTTTATTATTATATTATTTATTTTTACTAATATTAAATATTATTATAATTATAAGTATTATTTTTAGTATTTATTATATATTATTATTACCTTTTATTTATATATTTAACCTTTACTTTAATATTATTAATTTTTCTTAGCGTTAATTTAAGTTTATTTAGTAAGCGTTAAGGGAAATAAGTATAGTATCTTTAAAAAGCTTAGGAGATAATAGCTTTTTTTATACTTATCTATTCTTAATTTCGACTTTAAGAGAGTCTTTTAACTTTATAACCTCTTTACTTTCCGCGATATTATTATTATTTTTAATAGCTATCGCTATAATTTATATAAAGCTAGGAGTAGTAGTTTAGGTTTAGTATAAATATTATCGTTTAAAACCCGCTTATATAAAGCTATTAGAAACGCTATATTTTAAGCTTAAAAGCGAGATATAATATTAAAAAAAGTACGCGCGAGTTTATAAGTAATTATATTTCTTATAAATAATACTATTCGCTACTTAATAGCTTTATATAACTAAGGCTTTAAAATATCTATTATTATATAGAATTTTAATATATATTACTAAAGCGGATATAATAATCTTAGCTTAAAAAATAATATTTATTATAAAGCGTAAAAGTGCTTATTACTTTAACTTTTATAAAAAAAAACTATATTATTTTAATAAATATAAGATTCGTAAGCGGATATTTATATTTATATTTAAAATATTTATTATTATTATAATTAATAAGTATATAGTTAAAAGCTAAAAGAGGCGATACCTCCTTTATATACTATAATTATATATAAGAATAAAACCTAAGTTTATTCTAAAATTTATATTCCTTTTTAAGAAAAAGGCTATATAGAAAATTTTAGAAAAAAGAGGAAGAGGAGGATAAGGGAAGAAGAAAAAGGAAAAAAAAGAGAGGAAAAAAAAAAAGTATTTTATACTATACTTAGATAACTTAGCTAGCTTTACTAATTTAATAAGTATAGAAAATATATACTTATAGTTTTTTTTTATAAGTTTTCTCTTAAAAGTTTTAATAATCTTATTTTACGATTTTTAAAATTATTTTTAAAGCTTATTAGATATTTCTAAATTAGCTTATAAGTTTAAAAGGGTATATTATATATATATATATAAGAAAATACCTTTTTTATATTATAAAAGTAAATATTAGTTTAATAAGTAAGGGCTAAAAACTTAAAAAGGAAATAATCGCTATAAGTAATTATAAGTATATATCTTAGCGGTAAGATTAAAGCGTTATAGTTTATAAATATTATATAAAAAAAAGATATTAATTTTTATTATATTTTTAGATAAAACTTAAAATAATATATTTATTTTATATATTTTTATTATTATTATTATAATAATATATAAGTAAATATAAGAAATATAATTATAAAAAATAGTAATATAGTAAAAAACTAAATTTATAAATATATTATAAAATAAATATTTAGAAAAAAAAAATAAGCTATTAATAGTTATTTAGAAATCTAAAATAGCTTATAAAGTACTTTTTAAAATATATATATTTAATTTTTTCCTTAAAAGAAATATATTCTAAGCGAAGAAAATATTTTTAAAATTTAAAAATATATTTCTATATATTATTATCGTTAAATTAGAAAATTAATAAAATTAAAAATTAAAATTTAGAGGTAAGATATAATAAAATAAAAGTAAATATATATAATTTTATATTAATAACGCTAATAAGGCTAATAAAAGCTATATTACTTATTTCCGTAATAATTAAATAAAGTTAGTAGCTTTTAAAAATATATAAATAAATATATATAGCTTTTATAAAACTTAGTATAAAATATAAGCTAGTATATTTTAATAGCGCTAATTAAGCGTAAGCTTAGTATAATATTAATTATAATAAAAAAGTTAAGTATTATATTATAAGCTATTTTAGCTTATTTTAACTAATAAAAATATTACTTAATTTTAATATAAATATTATAATAAAAAATATTTATAATATTTAAAAAAGCGAAATATTAATATATAATATTATATATTTATTTTTTAAAAAATTTATAATAAGGAATAAAATATAAAAAAAAAAGTAAAAAAATTAAAAAAAATAATACTTATTTTATATAAAAAAATAATAATAATAAGAAAAATAATTAGAAAAAGTAAAAAAAAAGGCGTATATATATATATATATATTTATTTATAATTATATAAAAAAGAAAAAAAAGAAGAGAGGGAGAAAGGGAAAGAGAAAAGAGAGGAGAGGAAAAGGAAGAGAGAAAGGGAGAGAGGGAGAAAGGGAGAGAGAAAAAAAAAAAAAAAAGGAGAGGAAAAAAGAGAGAGAAAAGAAAAAAGGGAGAGAGAGAGAGAGAAAAAAGAGGAGAGGAAAAAAAAAAAAGAGAGAGAGGATAAAAAAGAAAAAAGAAAAAAGAAAAAAAAAAAAGAAA
>PDHQ01000631.1:0-13362 GCA_003339415.1 Ophiocordyceps camponoti-saundersi (nom. inval.)
AAAAAAAAAAAAAAAAAAAAAAAAAAAAAAAAAAAAAAAAAAAAAAAAAAAAAAAAAAAAAAAGGTAAGAATAAAGGAAAATAGAGGTACGTACCGTTATATAACTACGTAGATAATAATATAATAGCGTAGAATAAAAAAACTTATCGAGTATAAATTTCGCGTTACTATTTTTTTTTTTTTCTTTATTTTCTCGTAAAATTTAATACGAGAACTATTTAATAAAAACGCTAACTACTAACTAAGAAAAAAAATAAAGGAGAATTCGATATTAGGATTAGAGATATTAGCGGCTATATTATAAGCGATAAACTTCTTCGGGGGGGTAACGCTAGAGGCTAGATTCTTACCTCTTATCTTAGGATATTTAATAAGTACGTAATCGGATTTATTAGGCATAAGTAGTATTTTTAAGAAGGCAGAGAAAACGATTCCTACGTTATTATAATTTAAGTAGCTAAGCTAATTTAAGCTATAGCTATAATAGCTAAATTAATATAAGCTATTACTAGATATACGCGAGGAAAAGAAGGTTAAAATATTAAACGGAGTAAAACCGTTTACTAATATCGTAAACTAGTAAATATACTATATAAACCTATTCGAGTTTCTAAAAGACGCTAAGCGGTAAAACTAATACTTATTATTTAGCTTATAGGTATTAATAAGGATTTTATAAAAAGGGCTTACGAATACTATATATCTTACGGATAACGCGCTAAAAATAATAGCTAAGTATAGTAATAAGCACGATAATAGGATATTTCGAGGAAAAGTAAGATTCTCTGCTTATAGCTTTAAAAAGCGGCTCGGCGAGCATAAGCTTATCGGCAAACTAGTTAACTTTAAAGCGAAATTAAATAACGGGGGATATTATTAGGGTAGTTTTTTATAAGACTAGGGAATATAAATACTTATACTATTTAACCTATAAAAAGAGGGGAGGGAGGAAAGGGCAAAATATATAATAGGGGCATAAAAAGAGATCCTATACTTATAGGGAAAGGGAGTAGCGTTTAACTACGTTGTTATGCTATATACGAAATAAAAGGAAAAATAGGAATACGGCTACCTTTTAATAATAATATTCTAGTACTAAAGTAAGGGATTTATTAAATATAAGCTAGACCGCGTTATTAAAATCGCCGGTATTAATATTTCGAGGATAATATAGTACGAAGAGGTAAGACGGTTAATACCTAAGCTAAGACTCCTTATACGAGATTAAGTTATACTAAAAGCGGGAGAGAAGCTAATATATATAAGCGCAATCGATATAGTTATATTAAGCTTATATAAGATAGCGGCTAATAAACTTAGTATTATAAGTTTAGAAAGATAAGGGGATATAAAGTACCCTTTTAAGGCTAGAGGATAGAGAATAGATAAAGGTTATAATAAGAGTAAGGAACTAATAATAATAGAAAAGATATGCTTATTCTATATACCGCCCTTATACTAGGTATTCGAGATAGATAAACTATTTACGCGTGCGTAAATAGAAAGCGATAAAGCGGGACTAGGTAATTACTAAAAACTAAATAAAGGAGGCGAAATAATATAAAGTAAAGAATATAGTATAGATATATAGTAAGAGGAGATAGATAACGCGGGAAAAGATACCGGAGGAATAATATCTTTTATAGCTAGCTTTATAAATAAAGTTCTTATAAGTTTAGTAAGAAGCGAAGATAAGGTAAGAGGAAATAAGGAGGTCCGGTACTATCTTTAAGCTAATATTTCCCTTTTTTTATAGGGAGAAGCGGAAAGGGAAAGCGTTAAAAAAGAGAGAGAGGGGATAGTAATAAGTATATCTTATAAAGGAGGAGTATAAAATACCGTACTAGGGGATATAGTAGAGAGAATAGGAGAGCTAAATATATCGGAAATATCGGGTATATAAGATAAGCGTAACGAAAATCTAAAGGAAATAAGAGAGGAGAGGGAGCGGAAAGAAAAGGACGCGCGGAATAATAAAATAGAGGAGAAAGAGAAAGGTAATAGTTTAAGTAAAATAGTACTAATAGGGAGCGCGGTAGAGGATACGGAGGATACGCGTAAAGCTATACCGTAAAAGAGAGATTCGTAATAGGCTAATAAAGCTAAAAACGAAACCTACGCTATATTATCGACGGTAAGTCTACGAAAGCGAAAAAGGAGGCTAGCTTACTATATTATAAAAACTAAGAGGAAGAGGAAAAGTACGAAGACTAAGAGGAAGAGGAAAAAGGTACTTAGTTTAAAATAACCGAGATAATATAAAATAGAAGCTACGAATACGGAGGAAAATATAAATAAGGAAGAGGCGGTAAAGGCGGCAAATAAGATATCGGAATTTAAGGTATCGGGAATTAAGATATATACGAACTACGAGGACTAGACGGAGAAATACCGTGCGGAAGGAAAAAATATCTCGAGACTCGGCGAGGCTAAATTAAGTATAGTAGAGAGCGGAAGGAAGATCTATATAGAGAACGGGCATAGGCG
The DNA here is from genome assembly GCA_003339415.1 of Ophiocordyceps camponoti-saundersi (nom. inval.). NCBI lineage: Eukaryota > Fungi > Ascomycota > Sordariomycetes > Hypocreales > Ophiocordycipitaceae > Ophiocordyceps > Ophiocordyceps camponoti-saundersi. The sequence continues at coordinate 2,488 of PDHQ01000631.1, forward strand.
GGATATAGTGCCGGAGTATATAGGAATAGGTATATTTATCTCGGCCTAACCGCCGGGTTTAATAGTAAGTAACGCGTAGAGGTAAATTAATATCGCGGTTAAAAGGTATTTAAAATAAGGGCTATTAGAGAGAAAAGGTAAAGCGGGGACGAGAGAGGAGTATAAAATAGTAAGAGATAGGAAAAGGTAGAATATAGGGAATACTAAGTTAAGTAATAGGGGGATATTAAGTTAGTAAAGATAATTATAAGGGAAGTATATTAAGTAATATAAAAAAAATATTCGGTTCCGATCTAGCGAGAGTAAGTATTTATAAAAAAAAGGGAGAGAGAGAAAGGATATTTTTTTTTTCTTATAAATTTATTAAATAGTATATAATTCCTATTTACTCTTACCGCTATCGCTCCGTTAAAAGAAGAAATATCGTTATTTTATATATAGAGAATTACTATCTAGCCTATACTTACGCAAGCGAAAGTAAATAAACTTAGACTTCTATATCCCCCCTAGTAAAGTAATAAGACTTATACCTCCCTACCTTTTTAATTATCCTTAGTTAAGTTATAAGATAATAAAACTTAGATTTCCTTATCCTCTAATTCTTCCTTAGTTAAGTTATAAAGAGTTTTATATTTATGTATTTAGAAATATAGTAGTAGATTACGGGCGACCGCGAGAGGGTTTTTAATCTCTACTATTTTATTATTATTAGTTAGTATAAATCGTTATTTTACGATATAAGCGGGGTAATTATATATTTAATACGCTCCGTAAGCGCTTAGACCTACTTAATAAAGTCGTAAACTTCTATTTTAATTATAGGAAGCGTATCGTAAACTTATTTTATTTAGTCTATAATATAGATAAGATAACGCCCTACGTATATATATCGGGCGTACTTAATATAGACGACTTCTGCCTAAACTATAGTAAGCGTATAAATAAACTACTATATCTAATCTATAATATAAATAGAACGACGGCGGAGGTCCGCGGATTAGGCATATAACTCGTTAAAGATTTATTTTCGAAAATCGATAATTTAAAAAGATATATTTTAATATTTTTTTTTATATATTCTTTATAACGGAGTAATACTAGCGGAATAAGATACCTTTTCGAAATAAAACTTATAGGTAATAATAAGAGAGAGGGGGGGGGGGGCGAGGGGAGGGGGGGGTTTATATATTAAGAAACGGAAACGTGAATCTATTATAACTTAGCTAAATAAGTAAATAAAAAGATAATATAGTAAACTAATAACGTTATTATATAAACGGTAAAGAAAGACTAATAAAACGAAACCTAGAAGAACGGCGTTTATTTCGTATTTTCTAAGGCGTAGTAGTATTATAGGGCTATAAATAGCTATTCGAATAGAGAAGAAAATAAGATCGGGATAGATTAAAGTTAGCTAATAAAGGCGTTTATATATTACGATAAATTAGATAAGATAAGATAGATAAAGCTAAGGAAAAAAAGTAAAATAAGGTAATAAAACTATTAGTTAGATTAAATTATAAATAATATAATAGTTTAGAATTAGTAATTAATCGCTATACTCGATAATAGTAAAAAGGCGGGGGAGGGTAGTTTAATAAATACTTAAAATCTTATAAGGCAACGATTAATATAAATACTCGAATAAATAAGAGGTATACTATAGCGGTATAGAGTTCTTTAAAAGAGTATAATGCCTCTCCTTTATCTACCTATATATAATTATGCCTTCGTAATTATAGCTTTATCTTAAGGTATCTTTATCGTAAAGACCGATTTGCCTAGTAGGACCTATTTTCTAGATAAGTAAATTAATAAGATCCGAGGTTTAACGGTTATATAAAGCCTTAATATCGAAGGATTTTTTTTCTTCTTTTCTTTTATATATTAAATAAAGATACTTAAATAGTTAGAAGGGTAAATAAGCAGTATAAAGGGTTATATAGGAAAGCTCGTTACTAATCGCACTTAGTACTATTATAACTACTAAGCGTATCTATAATAATATATATATAAAGCTTTAGCTAAATCTTAAAAATATAAGTAGTTACGCTCCTCTCTAGGGGCGGATATATATCGCGCGAGCGCCCTTTCGAAATAAGGGGTTAAGATATAGCCGATAAAAGAGCGCGGCGAATCGGCGAGGTAAGAATAAGGTAATCTTTAAGAATAAATCTTTAATCTTATTTTCTTAATAATATATTAAGTAATAATATCGTTACTTTTTATTCGTATAGTAATAATATAAGCAGGATATAAGAGGAGTACGGTCTTATCGGCTTATAAAGAGTAAGGAGTAGCTTTTATTATACTAAAAGAAGAGGGCGTATTACGGAAAGGTAGCCGTGCGGCGAGTAGGAGTTAAGAGAGTTAGTCTTAAAGTATAAAAGAATAAATTATCCGTAATTAACTAATAAACGAGTCGTTTATAAAGATAAGAAAAGTATAATATAGGGCGATAATAAGATCTATAGCCTTTTTTTTTTTTCCTTTTAGGAAAAATAAATATAAGTAAGAGAAAACGTAAAGAGAATATAAAATATTAAATAAGGTAAAAAATATAAAATAAAAAGAAAAGAAAATAAAATACCTAGCTTATTTATAGAAAGGATAAAATATAAGGAGAAAGAGATAGTAAAAGAGAGAAAAACGTAATATATACTAATATAAGGGCGTTCGTTAGTGCGAGTATATATACGTATATTAGTAAGTACGTTAAGGAAAGGAAGAGAAGGAGAGAGAGAAGGAATAAATAGGGGGAAGTAAAATAGAGCTAGGAAAAAATACCTATTTACTTATATAATTACCGTAAGCGAGAGAATAACGGGTACGCGAAAGGATAAGGAGAATAGCGAGGGAGCGAGGAGAGTAGCGGGGGGGAGAGAGGGCGAGAGGGCGAGAGAGAAAACGAGGCCGAGCTACTAGATTTTTTTTTTTTTCGGGGTTTTAATTAAGGGCCTTAGCCGGGGCAAATTAAGTAAAAGAGCAAATAAAAGATAGGCTTTATTTTTTTTTAGAATAGGTTTTAAAATATATAAATATATATAGAAAATAAAATTAGAATAAAAAGGTAAGGTATAAGGCGCGGTATATAAGTAGATATATAATATATAAACGTATATAGTTTACTTATATAAATATTATAAGGAGCGAGACGTAGAAGGAAGGCTAGATATATAAAAATAGCGTTTATAATAATAACGGTAGCTATATAGTTAAAATATAAGAGGTAGAGAAGTATAGTAAAGACTATATATAAAAAGGAAAATATAGTAATATAATAAAGGCAAATAGGAAAATATAAATATAATATTATTAGTATTAGAATAAGTATAATAACTAAAGTAAGTTATATTTAACCTTAACCTTATTTATAGTGTCTACTATAATTTATTTTTTAAAAGGAGAGTAATTAAAAAAAGGAAAAAAAAAAGAAAAGAGAGAGAGAGAGAGAGGGGAATTTTTTTTTTTTCTTCGTATTATTATATTAATATCTATATATAGCTATAAAAATAAGAATAAATAAGAAAATTAATATAAGAAAGGTTTCTACTAATTATAATTTATATTATTATTACTACTAAGCGTATTTATAATAAAATAGGAAATAAGTATAGTTAAGTTTTAAAAATATATATAGCTATACTATTATTAGAAGCGGATATATATCGCGTAAGCGCTATATTCGAAATAAGGCGTTTAGATATATTTAACGAAAAGAGATAATAAATAGATAAGGTAGCTATAGCTATAATCCTTAACTAGGGATCCTTGCGATATAGTAAGTATAGTATAGAAGAAACTTATAAATTATATAATTTTAGTAATTTAGATCCTTATACTATTATCGCCTTTAAAGCGTAAAGTAATAGGGTAAGTAGGTTAAAAAAGGAGTGCTATTTCGTTAGCTTATAGAAAATTAGGAAAGGTGTTTTTTTATTCGGAAAGAAAAGGGCGTTTAATAGCAAAATAATACCGCCGCTAATAGTAATTAAAAGGAACGGTTCTAAAAGGTAAAATAATAAGATAATTACTATTTTATAGGTAGAAGAGTTTTTTAATAAGTTTAAGTAAAGTAAGATATAAGGTAATAATAAAATCTATAGCCCTTTATTAGAAATAATTAGCTTAAATAGAAAGAAATAAAAAGAGAGGATAATTTTTTATATAAAAAGTAAGGTATAAAATATAAGGAAAAAAAATATACTTATTTTTTATATAAGCTATAAATAGTTAAAAAGAGAAGATAATAAAAAAGATAGAAATATTTTATATATCGATTTAGATATATATACGCTAGTAAGCGAGTAAGTAAGTATTTATATATATATATATATATATACGAGTAAAGAGAAATATAGAGGAGCTAGGAAAATAAACGCCTATTTACTAAAATAACTACTATCGGTAAGATAATAAGTAAGGGCGTAAGATAGCGAGGACTTAACCGAGGCTAGGTAAAATATATAAGGGTTTATAGATATATACGGTATATTAAAAGGAGTAAGAGAGTTAATAAGGAGATATACTAAAAAGGAAAGAGGATAAGGTTTTTAGCTATTAAAGATAGTTTCTTTAAGTATAAGGGGGTAAGCTATAAAGTAAATAATAAAAAGAATTTTTTTTTTTCTTTTTTTTTTTTTTTAGTAATTAATTAAGTTATATAAGGGTAAATAATAAATATAAAAGTTTATATAAGAAAGATTATTACCGATTATAGTTAGTAGTATTATTATTACTAAGCGTATTTATAATAATATAGGAGATAAATATAGTAAAATCGCGAAAATATATATAGCTACGCTATTATTAAAAGCAGATATACTTTACGTAAGCGCTATTTTTAAAATAAAGCGTTTAGAAATAACTTAAAAAAAAGCGTAATAAATAAAAAAAGTAGCTATAAGTATAATTTTTAGCTCGTAATCCTTATAATATTATAAGAATAGCGCGGAAGAAACTTTTAGATTATATAATCTTAATAATTTAGATTTTTATAATAAAGTTATAGTTTAAGATTATATTAACTTCTTAAGTAAAATATAAAAGAAGTATAATCTTATTAGCTTATAAAGTATTAGGAAAAGCCTTTATTATACTAAAAAAAAAAAGCGAATTATAATAATATAATATTACTATTAGTAAAAGTTAAAAAGTTTAGTCCTAAAAGGTAAAATAATCTTATCGTAATTAGGGGCGAAATAATTTCTTTTAATAGGGCTAAGGAGAGTATTATATATAATATAAAAAAGATCTATTACTTTTTAGTAAAAAATATTAGCCTAAGCGAGAAAAAATAGTAGCGGGGGATAAAATATTATATAAAAGGAAGGTAAAAATAGAGGGTAAGAGTAAGATAAAAATATAATACTTAGTTTATTTATAAAAACGGCGAAAAGATAAGAAGATATAATAATATATATTAATATAGATATATATATACGAGGGCGTAAGTATATATATATATAAAAATAAAAAGGTAAGGGAGAGAGAGTATAAGAGAATATAAAGCTAAGGAGCTAAGATAAAAAGCTTATATTTACTTAAATAATTAAAAATTATAAAAGAAAAGATATACGTAAAATAGTAAGGAGTTAAGTAATATTAAGATAATAAGCGTAGTAAGGGATATATTAAAAAGATAGGGAGAAAATATATAAGTAAGGAAAGATAATAAAGTTTAACTAAGAGAAGATAAGATTTAAGCGTAGTATAATAAGCTAGTTAAAAAATATATATAAAGAGGATATAAGTATTTTTTTTTTCTATATAAATATATAAAAAGGTAAAATATAAGAATAAGGGGCTATTTTAATTAAACGCTTATAAATAGATAAATATTATTTAATAAATTTAAAAAGTAAAAGATAATAAGGATATAAAAATATAAATATTTTCTTTTTCGCTATAAGTTTTAAGATAAGATTACGGTATAAGATATTTTTAATAGCTTTAAAAATAAGTTTAAGGGCTAAATACTAATTTTATAATACTTATCTAAAAGGTAACGTTAAGATATATTATATATATTAATTATAGCTACTATTATAATATTATATAATTATTTTTTTTTTTATAATATCGATTTATAAAGGCCTTAAAGCTTAAGAAGTAAAATAAACTATTTAGTATTATTATATTTAGGTATTTCGTAAGGGAAAAAAGATACCTTAGGAAAGCTTAGTAAATACCTAAGTAAGGTACCTTATTAAGTAACTATATTATTTAAATAATAAAAGTAGGGATCTCTAGCTATAAGGGGATAAGCTAAATAATAATTCCTTATATAAAAGGGGATAAGAAGTTAATTTTTAAAATAATAAAAAAAAAAAAGATACTTTAAAATAAAACTATTTAATCTAAAGCTAAATATTTTAAAAATAATATTAAAATTAGTAATTCGTTATAAAAAAGTAAAGTATAAAAGTAAGGCTTTAATCTTATTTAATAAAGTTTTTACTATTATAATTTGCGACGCTAATTTCCTTATCTTTAAAAGGAAAGTAAATTATATAAATACTTAGTAATAGCTAATATACCGCTTTAGCCGCCTTTATAATATAAATTTAGAGAAGATTTTAAAAGGCGAGGAAGACTAGGATATTATTTAATTAAGATATACGTATATTATTAAAAGGCTTACCTTTTAGTTTAGCGTTTATTTTCTTTAAGTATTACTATTATAGCTGCTAAAAGATAGCTTTAGGACCGGGATAGTAAGTACGTTTATTAAAATAAGAGGAAATATATTATAATATAAAAAGTATAAGATTTAAGGTATAGCGCTTAGAATATCTATATATTAAGTATATTATATATAAATATATATATAGCTTAATTATAAGGCGAGTTAAGAAGATATATTTTATATAAAGGCTTCTAAAAGTATATAGCTAAGATATAAAGTTAAAATAAAGTAGTAAAATATAAGGGGGGCATATATATATATATTATATATACGTAAACTATCGCGTATATATATATAAGAAAGTGCCTAATTTATATATATTATAAAAGTAAGTATTAGTTTAATAAATAAGGGCTAAAAAGCTAAAAAGAAAATAGCTACTATAATATAATTATAAATATATATATTAGTTATAAAATTAAGGCGCTATTACTTATACTCGCTACTTATAAGGAGGATACCGGTCCTTACTATATTTTTAGATAAGACTTAATATAAGATATTAAATTTAAATACTTTTACTATTATTTTAATAATAGTTATAAGCTAGGTTTACTTTATCTAATCCGATTAGTTATATAAAGTCTTTATTAAATAAATATTACTTATTTTTTTTCTTCTTTTTTTTTTATATATAATATATCTTTATCTAAAAATTTTATTTATTCTTAAAAGCCTCCTTAAATCCTCCGTAAACGTAAGGACTAAACTTAATAATATTATAACTTAAAAAAAGTTACTAAACTTTATAATATCTAAGAATATATTAATCTAAATATATTTTATAATAAACTTACTAAACCGAATAAATAAAAATATATCTTTTTAGATACTTAAGCCTATTAACTTAATAACTTAGAATTAGAACTATTCTTTACTTATAAGATACTATTTTATATAATTATAGCTAAAAAGAATATAATATAATAAGTAGTATATTTTAGTAGCGGTAATAAATACGCTTAAAGAAAAATAAGTATATAACTTAGCTAAGAGATATTTAAAAGCTTCTATAAAGTTTAATTAAATAGTTTCTTAACCCCTTTCTTTTCCTAAAAGTATTTATAAATTAGGATATAAAAAGTAAATAATATAAAACTAAAATTATTACTAGGTATATAGCTTAGATTAGTTTCCCTTAAAAGAGGAAGAAATTAAGTAAGTAATTAGCCCTAACCTTATCTTTATAGCTATTATAAAAGTTATTTATTATAAGTTAAGTTTTAGAGAGAACTTATAATAAAAACTTTACTAACTTTATAACTTTATTTTAAACTTTATATTTTTATATTATAAATTCCTAATTTAAATACTTATTCTTAAGTTTTCGGCACTTAATTAAATAGTTCTTATCTTCCTTTCTCTTTCTTCTTTTATCTTTATATAGAAAACTAACTTTTTATTATTTTCCTTATAAAGAATTACTATCTAGCACTTCCCCTTATAGCTAAAGATCCCCCTTTATATTAGTTAAAAACTTTAGTTACTTAAAAAGTTACGCCTTTTATATATCTACTATACTTACTTAAGGTATCCTTCTTCCCCCGCTAAAATACTTTTATTAGAATAATATTATAATTCCTTAATAGAATAGATATTATACTAATTAGTTTTAAGAAGGAATAAACTACTTACCTTTTTTTAAAGTTACCTCTTTTTAAGTATTTAAAAAGAATTTTAAAATCTTATAAATATAGAAATTATAATAAACTTAGACTTTAAAACTAAGTTACCTAATACCTTAGTTATTTATATACTTTCCTTTTATTATTATATTATTTACTTTTACTAGTATTAGATATTATTATAATTATAAGCGTTATTTTTAATATTTATTATATATTATTATTACCTTTTATTTATATATTTAACTTTTATTTTAATACCGCTAATTTTTCTTAGTATTAACTTAAATTTATTTAGTAAGCGTTAAGGGAAATAAGTATAGTATTTCTAAGAAGCTTAGGAGATAATAGCCCTTCCTATATTTATCTATTCCTAACTTTAACTTTAAGAGAGTTTTCTAACTTTATAACCTCTCTACTTTTTACGATATTATTATTATCCTTAATAACTATTACTATAATTTACGTAAAGCTAGGAGTAATAGTTTAGGTTTAGTATAAATATTATTATCTAAGACCTACTTATATAAAGCTATTAGAAACGTTATATTTTAAGCTTAGGAGCGAGATATAATATTAAAAAAAGTACGCGTAAGTTTATAGGCGATTATATTTCTTATAAGTAGTGCTATTCGCTACCTAATAGCTTTACGTAATTAAGGCCTTAAAATATTTATTATTACGTAGAATTTTAATATATATTACTAAAGCGGATATAATAATCTTAGCTTAAAGAATAATATTTATTATAAGGCGCGAAAATACTTATTACTCTAACTCTTATAGAAAAAAACTATATTATTTTAATAAATATAAAATCCGTAAGCGGATATTTATATTTATACTTAAAGCGTTTATTATAGCTATAATCGATAAATATATAGTTAAAAGCTAAAAAAGGCGATACCTCCTTTATACGCTATAATTATATATAGGAATAAGACTTAAGTTTATTTTAAGATTTATATTCTTTTTTAAGAAAAAGGCTATATAGAAAACTTTAGAAAAAAAAGGAAGAGGAGGATAAAGGAAGAAAAAAGAGGAAAAAAGAGAAAGGAAAAGAAGAGGGTATTTTATACTATATTTAGATAACTTAGCTAGCTTTACTAATTTAATAAGTATAGAAAATATATACTTATAATCTTTTCTTATAAGTTTTCTTTTAAAAGTTTTAATAATCTTATTTTATAATTTTTAAAGTTATTTTTAAAGCTTATTAGATATTTTTAAATTAGCTTATAAGTTTAAGGGGGTATATTATATATATATATATAAGAAAATACCTTCTTTATATTATAAAAGTAAGTATTAGTTTAATAAGTAAGGGCTAAAAACTTAAAAAGGAAATAATTACTATAAGTAATTATAAGTATATATCTTAGCGGTAAGATTAAGGCGTTATAATTTATAAATACTATATAAAAGAAAGATACTAGTTTTAATTATATTTTTAGATAAAACTTAAAATAATATATTTACTTTATATATTTTTATTATTATTATTATAATAATATATAAGTAAATATAAGAAATATAATTATAAAAAATAATAATATAATAAAAAATTAAATTTATAAATATATTATAAGATAAATATTTAGAAAAGAAAGTAAGCTATTAATAATTATTTAGAAATTTAAAATAGCTTATAAAATACCTTTTAAAATATATATATTCGATTTTTTCTTTAAAGAAAATATATTCTAAGTAAAGAAAATATTTTTAAAACTTAAAAATATATCTTTATATATTATTATTATTAAATTAAAAAATTAATAAAATTAAAAATTAAAATTTAAAAGTAAAATATAATAAAATAAAAATAAATATATATAGTTTTATATTAGTAATATTAATAAAGCTAGTAAAAGCTATATTATTTATTTTTATAATAATTAAGTAAAGTTAATAGCTTTTAAAAATATATAAATAAATATATATAGCTTTTATAAAGCTTAATATAAAATATAAGCTAATATATTTTAATAATACTAATTAAGCGTAAGCTTAGCGCGGTATTAATTATAATAAAAAAATTAAGCGCTATATTATAAGCTATTTTAGCTTACCTTAATTAATAAAAACGCTATTTAATTTTAATATAAATATTATAATAAAAAATATATATAATACTTAAAAAAATAAAATATTAATATATAATATTATATATTTATTTTTTAAAAAGTTTATAATAAAAAATAAAATATAAAAAAAAAAATAAAAAAATTAGAGAAAATAATATTTATTTTATATAGAAAAATAATAATAATAAGAAAGATAATTAGAAAAAATAGGAAAAAAAGCGTATATATATATATATATATTTATTTATAATTATATAAAAAAGGAGAGAGAGGAGAGAGGGAGAGAGGGAAAGAGAAAAGAGAGGAGAGGAAAAGTAAAAGAGAAAGGGAGAGAGGGAGAGAGAGAGAGAGGGAAAGAGAAAAAAGAGGAGAGGAAGAGAGAGAGAGAAAGGAAAAGAGGGAGAGAAAAAGAGAGAAAAAAGAGGAGAGGAAGAAAAAAGAGAGAAAAAAAAAGGGAGAGAGAAAAGATAGAAAAAAA
>PDHQ01000632.1:2869-13337 GCA_003339415.1 Ophiocordyceps camponoti-saundersi (nom. inval.)
TGTTTTCGTTGTTTGGTTGGGTTGTGGGGGGGGGGGGGGGATGTGGGGGGGGGGGGGGGGGGGGGGGGGGGGGGGGGGGGGGGGGGGGGGGGGGGGGGGGGCAATCTAAGCAAGCGCAGCAGATCCCTACGGGGCGTAACTTCCTCGGTCACCGTCGTCTTCAACTAATAGAAGAGGCGATCTTTAGCTAAATAGGCATAAGCCTAATAGTAATTCTCCTAGGAAGTTATTTTTCATAAAAAGACGAAGGAAACGAGGAGAAGCAAGGTAACGACCACTTTATCGATAGCCTTAGTCCTCTAAACTAATATTTAAATAGGTAATTCGTTATATAAAGGTATAAGGTTTAAGATAAAGCTATAATCCCGTTTAGTAGAAATTTTGCTATAAGTACCTTTTAATACTCGATTTGCGATATACGACTTTTAAGATAGCTATACTGCTTAATTCCTTTATCTTCTATAGAAACTAAACTGCGCTATATACTTAGTAATAGCCGCTATCCTATCTTAACCCTTAAGCGCCCCTTATATCCTAATCCCCTAAAGCTTTTAAAAGAAAGGGAAGCTTAATATATTATTTAATTAAACTCTCTAATAGTCTTTTATTACGTTCTATACTTATTTAATATCCGTTTTATTTTCGCATGTCTCTTACCGTCGCCGAACTATTTATATTTCTAATCTTTATAACTTATTTCGCGGCGTCTATAAATATCCGTAATAGTTATAAGAATATTAGTGGAAGTATTTAGTTTCTCTCTGCCTCTTACGGCTTCCTCTGCCCGGTCTTTTATATCTAACTTTTAGCCCTAGCGATATAGTAAAAAAAACTAACGATAGTTATATTTTTATAAAATATCGTTAAAAGTAGAGTAGTTAGGTACGTACCGGCTATTGCCGACAGGCGAAGTGGGTTTATAGAGAGGTGCGCACTGCGGCGTGTCTTACTAATAAGCAGGTACGTACTGTACTTATAAGCAGCTAGAGGGGAAAGGTTAAAAGGGGATTGCGTTATTCTAGTTATATGACTAACACTTGCTTAACTGCCTATATAGGGGGCAGTTATTCCTAGAGGATATATATATATATTAATTAACGAGGGCACTTATTAATCTTTGTGTTAAGCCTATTTCTTATGCTTATAATTAGTTTATTTAATCCCTCCGCCGTTAACCTATCTAGCTAGTGACCGAGATAGGGGGGGGGGGATTAATCTCTTAGCACTAATTGCTAATTACCGCATACGCTTAGGAACGCGACCATACTCGACTTAACATAATAATAAACTTAAGGCTCCTAAGATATTACTAAGAACCTTATTTTGCCCCTTTTCTAACTAACCTGCCTGCTCGGCAATTAAGTTCCTTCCTAATAGCAATTCGCTTAATAATCGGGAAGTTGCATAGATTAATAAGGCAGTCTTGCTACGTCGCCTGCCCTGATTAAAGGAGACAATAGACAAGTCCTGCCTTGCTGACTATATTAGCTCCTTCTTCGATAAGACACGAATTGCCCCCTTTTCTACTCTCTGTTATCTTATTCTTCTTCTCTTTCTTTACACATATATACACATAAAACCTTTAATATATACTGAATTAACTTAGCCTTCGTTTTTCGTGCCTCGTCCCTTTTCCCTACTCCATTCTATAACCTGGAACTAATCTTTCTAAACGACGTTATTATAGAGGCATTAGCTGCATATGCCCTTGGCAAGTATCGGCTTTAACTAAATCTTATAGCTTCTTATAATTAGCCTTACTAGGATAGTGGGAATGGCCGATAGATTAAGCTACTAACTTAGGCAGATATTAGTAAGTTCGATAGGACATATAGCGCCTATCGCTAGCTAGAGGCAATCGACCTCGCCTTTGTTCGCCTTAATAGTAATATACCTTACTATAACGATAAAATCCGAGTAATTAATGTTAGCTTAGTGGGCGTAGCCGCCGACTTTGTTAACGGTAATGCGTTGCTCTATAACGTCTATATTAATACTAGAAATAGCATAGTAACTAAAGCAGACCTAAAGGTTTTGCAAATATTACTCGAGGAGAGATTTGCTCTAAATTATATCCTATAGTAACCTCGAGTGCCGATAATATTCGGCTAGCAGGATAGTAAGTCGCTCTAAACGTACTATAATCGCACTCGCTAGATACTTCGGTCTATTAGGGGATAAGACCGAGTATCGGCTATATAGGTCCTTCCCCTATTAGAGATAGCTATCCTTAGTATAATTATCTAAAAGTTTATTACGGGCATAGCCGACTAAGAACTTCGATATATTATAACTGCTTAACGAGCTATAATAGCTTTAAGTCTTGCAGAAGTATAGGATATCGTCTAGGCAGCTAAGGATATTCGTCTCACGGAACAAGTTAAGCGCCAGGCCCGTAAGCAGGCAGCAACGGCCTTAATCATGCGACAGCTCTTCTAAGAGAAGTTTAGTTACTCCCCTAATACGTTAGTTAAGGAGAGACTAGGATATAAGCCCCGTTAGTAAGTATTAACTCCCTAAGCTACTACTAATATAACTATAGCAAGCTACTAGGACTAACCTAATTAGACGGGATATCCTAGAGATAATGTTCGTCTAGACTAGATAGATTATCTTAATAGCTTAAATCGTAGGACTTATCGTAGAGGTCGAGGTAGGTCTTATCGCTCTTTAAATAACTACCGTTAGAATAACCGCTAGAGTAAGTATCGCGGAGGCTATCGCGGAGGCCGTGGTAGCAATAATAGCAGATAGGTTAACTAGGCAAACCTAAAGGACTCGACTAACGTATACGTAAATAGTTTACTTTCCCTTCTACTAGACTAGGTTATTTGCTTTAAATACGGGCAACCCGGGCACTACGCCACGTCTTGCACTACTCCCGAAGCGTAGCAGCTTTAAGGTTAGGAGAAAGATATCTTAAGAGGTTTAACCGTAGTCGGCAGAGGCCCGAAGCCCCTTTAATAGGCAATTACTACACCTCCACTAATAACCTAGGCTATTACGGCGCACTAGGTCGACCTTAGATATCAAGACCTCTTAGAACGGAACCTCTACTAAGGTCCAATTAATAAACTCTACGATATACCTATAGATAGCAGTAGGAACGTTTATTCTAATATTATTAGTTTAGGAATTAATAAGTCCGTATAAGGTAATATAGGTAGCATTAATAACACTAATACTATAGCTCGTAAGCTCTAATTACTTACTATAATAGATAGAGATAACGTTAAACTTAGTAAGATAGTTCGTAACGCACTTATAGTATTAGTTATAGCAGCCGGACTTAGCAAACCACCGATTAAAAAGAGATTAATTAACCCGATACTCTTAGAGGAAATATTTAAGAACAATTCAGACCCAGAGGCAACCTTGCATTATAAAACGCCTAAAGTGCCTAATTAGCTAGGACTATCAAGTGCTAAGAAGAGCATAATAGCTAATAAGAAAAAGAGGGCTAAGGGTTTAGCGGAAGTCTAGGCAAGAGATAGCCTAGGTAACATTAATTAGATTAAACTAGCGAAGAGATTCATTATGCCTATTAATCTGGTGGATTTCTGGCAGGTGAGTCTAGAAGGGGCTAAGCAATTTAGGTATCTCTCGTCACGCAAGAGATAGACCTCTGTTAAGACGAAGGCTAAAGGTAAGGGCAAGGGCAAGTCTAAAGCAGTGCATATTAGCAGTGATAGAGTTAACCTGGCCAGGCAGGATACAAATACCCGTTTAATTAAAGAAACTAGAGATTGCAAGACCTTTAGAGTTCTATGCACTATCTTATTCTAAGTCGATAGCAAAAATAAGTCCCTAAAGCTAGCAGATAAGAATATAATAGCAGACTAAGGGTCTTAGGTAAGTTTTATTAACTACGATTTTACTAATCGTAATAAGATCCCCGTTATAGACCTAAAGGATATTAGGTTTAGCAAGCTAGCTATGAAAGTCGCGGATAGATCGCGTATTCCCGTTTATAACTTTGCTATCCTAAATATAAACGTCTTTAGGGTAATCAGAGAAGTCTAGGCGATCGTTAAGCCTAAAAATGATAACGTGGTCGATAACTTACCCCTTCTATTAGGTATACCTTAGCTCTTTAACGTTAACGCCGTCATCTATATTAAGACCGGCACTTTAATAATTAGAGATCGTGATTAAGGTGACATACTGGTAGCCTTGCAAGGCCCGTAAATGGCTATATCGCTAAGATAGAAGTTAGTCCTAGCGCCTAACGCCCCGCCTATCTTGAGGAAGTTTGTTAGGCTCCCTAAATTAACGTCCGAAGATATAGATAGCGATAATAAGAACGACTCCGACACCTCTTCTAAGGACTTAACTTCTGAGAATAATAACGATAACTAGATTTAATCGTTAAACTAGGTTATTAGCGCCGACCTAGGCAGGTCACAAAACTGTAGCTAACTAGAAATATTATTATTAGTTTAGACTTTGCATATTTTATTATAGACCCGATTACTTTATTTGTAAGCTACGCCCCTAAATTAATAAGGCAGGCTATATATATACAGATTTAGATAGACTTTTATATAAATTATGCTCTTACTTCTTACTATTGCCCCCTCGTCGATTCTAATCTTCTTTCCTTAACCACGGCTGCTATAGAGACCGTACTTAATAGTCCCTAATAATTATAGAGCGATCTAGTTACTAGACCTATAACTAAATAACGGTTAAGTGGATAATATTAGCCTAGGCTATAGGCAGATAGGCTATCAGCGTTACTATTCCTAATATAGAGGAGAGTTTAGCGACGAGAAATTAACAATTCTGTTAACAAATGTTCAGTTATAGTATAGTTTAACGCCTATAGTATCACGCTTGGACCTTTGGTCCCGGATCACTTGAGAGAGGAGATTGCACGCACGTTCTACACCTATCGTGATCTTAAGGGTCGGGACATACGCGATATGCCACCTATAGACTTGTTCCTATATTACCCGAGGATTATACCGGGAACTGAACTATAGTGCCGTAGTAGGAAGAAAAGATAGAGTGCTCTAGAATAATACTAGATAAATAAAATTATTCGTGAGAATATTAACTTAGGAATCTATAAGTATATAGTAGCGGCTAACGGTGAGTTAAGCTAATAGTCGGCGGAACCTATTATAGTGGTTAAGGACGAGTCTAACCTATAGGCCGAAATGCGATTAATAATTAACTACTATAACGTTAACGAAGACTTGCTAGGCACTACTATCCCGTTACTATCGGAGCTTTATAATAGACTCTTAGATCTAAGAATAGGTTTATTTAGTATGTTCGACTTAAAGTATAGCTACTAGGCTATACCCGTCGTATCTAAACTGCGCCACGTTCTGGCGTTTCAAATCCCTAGTTTTTCCTAATTATAGCTTATAAGGCTCCCTTAGGGGACCTAATCCGCAGCTTATAGCTTTACCAAAATAACGAAGCTGGCATTTAGGGCTATACCTAAACCTCTGCCCGAACTATCTCTATTAGCGGTCCCTACTAAAAGCTATTATATTGCGCCTCTTAACAACTATATAGACGATATCTTCTTAAAATATGCTACGTTCGAGGAATAATAGGCGTTTATTAAGGACCACTTTCTGCCTAGATTATTATAGGCCTTACTCCGGTTAAGTTTTAAGAAGGTCTTTCTTAGTATAATAGAAATCCTAGTAGTAGGATAGACGTATTATATGGGTGGACGGATTATAATTAAGCCTAGGAGGCTTTAGAAAATCTAAGAATAGCCGGTGCTAACGAATTAGAGGTAAGTTAGGGTATTTCTCGGAGTAATCGGACCCTGCCGGAGATAGATAGTTAATTACGTAGAGTTCTCCCGACTATTAACGCGACTTACTAGAAATATTCCCTTCTTATAGGGGCTATCTGAGGCTTTATCCTTTATAATCCTTAAGTCTCTCGCCGAAGTAGTAGTAGCTATTTACGGGCCTTAACTTAATAAGCCGGTACTTATATATATAGATACTTTAAGGTTCGGAGCAGGCTACGTTATCTTATAGCAATAAGGAGATAGCTTAGTGCCGATTTTATACGACTCCTTTCTCTTTACGAAGATATAGCGCAACTATAGAATATATAAGCGGGAACTTTATACTTTGGTCGAATTCTACCGTCGCTACTAATATCTATTCCGTATAATAAATAAATTAACTATTTTTATAGACCACTTCCCTATTATATAGTTCCTAACTTCTGAGGGCTATAAAGGTATCTACGCTCGATAGGTAACTAAGCTGCGGCTGCTAAATATTAAGATTGCCCACGTTAAGGGTTCGCGAAACTAGGCTGCGGATAGTTTATCTAGGATAATCTTCCCATCTAACGAATACTAAGCTGCGGATATTATAGACTAGGGAATAGTTAACACTAATACCGGACTATAGAAATAGAAAGATAGCCTATAAGGCTATAAGGCGCTCCTTAAACACCTGGCGGGTGTGCCCCTCAAGAAACCACCTACTAATAAGACGGGCACCCCTTTGCTATAACTAACTGCGCTCTAATAGAATGCCTTATTAGCCTTATAAACCTGGGAAAAATAAGATAATAAGACCCGAGTAGACCTCTAAGTAGCTATAGCACTCGTAAGAGAGACGGATAGGATATCGAAGCTATTAGACTATTATGCAGACTACTATTACGCAGATATAGTTAATTAGCTATAATATAGTAAGGTTCCTAATAAACTTGATCGTATCTTGGCAAATCGTATTAGACGATAAGCGGTATCTTTTAAATAGTTAATATAAACGAATACCCTGCTATATAAAGGGAGTTATTTAACTAAGTAGCAGAGATACCTTCTCCGACATAAGATCCCGCAGGCACTCCACTAAGCTTATAATTTAAGTAGCCACTTTAGGCTAGATACTACGCGTCGGCAACTCTATATATATATCTTCTAGCCTAGAATAGCTTAGGATATTATGTCCTATATAGTAAGTTATAGAGAATATGCTTTATATTCTAACCGAAAGCCGAAGGCGCCGGATTAGCTAATCTCCATTTTAGCACCCTTTTAGGTCCTTGCTATAGACTATATGGGACTATTCCTAACGGCCGCAAATAGGACTAAGTTTATACTAGTATTAGTCGACTATTTCTCTCGTTTTGCATAGCTTATAGCCTGCCGAATAACGGGAGCCTCGGAGATTATTATTAGGCTAAGAAATTAGCTAGACTTTATTACGATTATACTTATAGCTATCTACTCCGACTTAGGTTCCGCCTTTTTATTAAGGGAAGTTTTAGCCTTCTTAATAGCAAGAGATATACTTTAAGTAACGGCGCTATCTAAGTTATATCGCAGTATAGGTTTAGTTAAAGTAATAAATAAGATCTTTTAGTAACTTTTAAAGAGGTTATAGCCTCCTAAGAATACTTCGTCCGAATATCTGCTAATAGTTATGCGGCAACTTAACTATAGGGTTATTAGGACCTTAGGCTACTTACCTACTAAAGTGCTCTACGGAATAGTATAGACCGGCCTAAATCTATTTTAATCTATAAGATTACTGCGTAAAGCTTTAAGATTAGGAAAGCAGGTGGAATAGCCCCTATAAGGGAGATATACTAACCTTATTATAGAATTTATAAGCTAAGCTAAACACCGGAGATAGGCAGCTAGAGGCAAGTTTAACGAGATTATATATTATAGGATATCTATCTACGATAAAAGAGACGAGTCTAGTCTAACCCCTAGCATATAGGTTTATCTAGCTATAAACGGAGCTATTAGGAAACTTAAGCTAACGTAGATTAGGCTATTTAAGCTATGCTACTAGGTTAGGAGGACGTCCTAGACACTAAGGCATATTAACTATTTATCTATTAAAGGGGCCTAGGGGCTATTATTCTATAAGGACTCGCTAAAGAAATACTATAACCGACCTAACTATTTAA
Source organism: Ophiocordyceps camponoti-saundersi (nom. inval.) (assembly GCA_003339415.1). NCBI lineage: Eukaryota > Fungi > Ascomycota > Sordariomycetes > Hypocreales > Ophiocordycipitaceae > Ophiocordyceps > Ophiocordyceps camponoti-saundersi. Next base: position 10,784 of record PDHQ01000632.1, read on the forward strand.
GGCCTAATAACTAGCTGCCACCTAGCAAGCTGGCAGGCCTGCGGAAACTCTAAGTGTGACTACGTTATTTTCCTTCCTCTCTTCCTTTATGCATTTTTCTTTTCCCCACTTTATAGTTTCGTAACCTCACCTTCTCGTCCTCCCGTAATATCTACCTTTTAACTAACCACGCACTATAATAGGACTGCACTATCGTGCACCCTCGTTTTTCGAGCCTTTTTATAACCTATCTATATTTTTCTTGCCCTTTTCTTTTCTAAGATAGCCCCGCGACTATCTAAGGGTAAGGCCCCTATAATAAGTATATCTTAGGATACGAGAACCCGAGAAGAAACGCCTAACTATATTTCCGATAACGAAAATATGCTATACTAACTATCGGGCGAGCTCGACGTCTATAGTAAAGATAAGGACTTTCGAGGAACGTTATTTAAAGTATTTTGCAAGGATTATCACGATAGGAAGCGTTCTATCCGCCCGGATAAATATATCCCACCTATAAGAACACTATATAACTGCTTCCTTTAGTCGCAGGATACGAACTTTATTTTCCGCAGGCTAGGACAAAATGCTAAAGGGGAGCCGACGGACGAGCACCCTTCGCCTCTACTAGCAGATAACGATAAGCTGGCTAAAAAGGCGGCCCCTATATAGGCAGCTTCCATAGCAAAATTTAACCAGGTATACGCCCACCTTACCCGCGATTGCCGCCTTAAATAGATTAAGATCTTAAGATCTTAGAAGAAAGTGATAAATCACACGATTAAGCTAGCTAATAGTAACTTTAAAAATAAAGCTTAGGATAGCTAATAGGTAGCTTAGCTAGTTATTAGGACGATATAGACGAAGATAGAAAATAAAAAGGTCACACCTCGTATTACTAAGTTCTAGGGCATCTTTAAAGCAGAGGCCCTCGAGTTATAGTACCTACCCATATACCTATATACCCTAAAGGAGCTATTCCTTATCGCTAACGACGTCGGCATTATATTCTTCATCTTAGCCCGAACGCCTCTATAAGACTTCTGCAGCTTAACGCTTAAGGTTAACGACTATATTAAAAACCCTCCTAATAACCTCTCGATTAATAGTATAACGGAAGTTTAAATCGGATACTTTAGACGTTAGATCTATCGGGCAGTATTGCGTCGAATCTATCACATATTGCACCCGGCGTCGGGTAATAAGATAGAAATACGTGCAGCGCTGGCGAAGACTGCTAAGCGGATCGATAAACTATAGACTAACCTAAGCCCTAATAATAATACTATATAAACTATAGTGGCCCCTATCGAGTTGTTAAATGCCGGCCAAGGCACGCTGAAACGATTGCTCGATGAGGTAGCACGGGATAGAGTAGACTATTAGGCGGCCACGAAGCATAAGCGATAAAAACTGCTAGTAAAAAAGCCACCACCGACGATATTAGCCATAGTATTATTATTATTACTAGCGATGGCCACTAAGGTGAAACCTGCAAGTAAGGGTCGTATAACGAAATAGATAAGCTATTTTAAATAGGACGTGCTAAGTGGAAGAGCCCTAGCCCAGACCCCTGCAGTTAATAAGGCTCCTCTTATCGCTATTTCTAGTTCTAACTCTTCCTTAAGTGATGATAGATAAGTCGTTAGCTAATAAATAGACGATATATTTATAGAGAATGCCGCCACTAAGCCGACAATAGCAGCTGAATTAACGACTAGTCTAGCGACTGTTAGGGATAATAAAGAGGATAGAGAGGCATTTATAACTAGAATGCAAAAGAAGATTGATGCTCTCCTTGAGGCTAATAACTATAACCTTAAACCTGGACATTCATCGCCTCCTATTAAGTAGATAACATAGGTTGATAGCAGACTCTAGGCACTTAAGTAGGAGAATAACAAGTTGCGAAAAGAACTCCGTAATAATTAGGTTCTTTTTAAATAAACCTTAGACATTGTTAAGGCACTTAACAGACCTAACCAGATAGTATTATCTGTAAAGTCTTTATCTATAATAGGATCTGGCGAGATCTGATTATTTACTAGGCTATTATGGCTTATTTCTTCCCATTATTTATTTCTTTCTTATTTATTAGCTTGCTCTTTATCCTTCCTTTTATCTATTTTATTTTCAGATTTTAATTTATTACTTTAGTGTTAGTAATAGACTAGCTGGAGGGGGAAGGTTAAAAGGGAATAGCGTCATTCCGGTCATGTGACTAATATTTGCTTAACTGCCCGTGTGGGGGGCAGTTATTCCTAGAGGATACATATACACATTAATCAACAAGGGCACCTATTAATCTTCGTGTTAAGCCTATTTCTTATGCCTGTGATTGGCTTATTTGATCCCTCAGCCTCTAACTTATCTAGCTGGTAGACCGTATAATAATTTTCCTTTACCCCTTATTTTTTAGATTTAGATATTATCTCTTAAGTCTTATCCGAAAACGTAGTAGGGACCGATATCCTTTCTTATAAGTAGTGAATATAAATAATAACGCCTTAATCTTACCGCTTAGATATATACCTATAACTATTCTCTAAAGACCGTTTCCTTTTTGCGTTTG